>JARJCP010000124.1:0-289902 GCA_029281795.1 Mycena crocata | reverse complement strand
TGTCAATATCAAAGTTAAAAAAAAATTATAACCATTGACTGGATTTTCCAACAACTAAGCTTCCTCCTCATCCTCAGTGACTATGACCCATCCACGCCCTGACTTGACAGTGGTGGTCTTAAGTGCAGATTCCGTAAAGAAGCCAACTTTGCACCTTGCGAAGAACGAGATGAGCGGAGGCGGACAGGGTTTGATCCCTCCTTTTCAACCACTTTCCTGTATGGAGCCGATTAGTGATGCAGACAAGATGAACATAAAAGGACTTGATTCACGGATTTGCTCGGGCCCTTTTCTCCTTCTTCTTGGGACACACATCTTCAGCTGCAGCCTGATCATCCTGTTCAATATTTTTCCTGCATGAACTCAATATAAGATAGAAAAAGTAATAAAAACATATGCTCACTTGGATCTCTTCTTCTTTGGCGATTCAGACGGCGGTGGCAAAGGCGTGTTGACAACCAAAGGAGTAGATTCCACAGTGATGATTCTACTGGCTTCTTTAACAGTGTCTCTTCCAAGAATTCTGGAGAGCTAGGCTTGTTGGATTCAAAGATAAAGGGGGTTAACCAGCGAGGAAGTCTGCAAGGGCCAATTTTCCGTTGCACTATATGCAACTGGATCCTTCAAGGGAGAGGGGAAAACAAACTTTTCGATGTTGTAGAATTTAGAAGGATCAGATGTAAGTTCCTCCCATGGAATTGAATGAGTGTCGACCGGATGAGAGCCGTCCACTAAATACTAGTTATCTTTCAATTCGAAGGTGCAGTAATTATTGGCTTACTCCAGCAACGCTCGAAACATTCCTTTAAAATCTGGCGGAGATTTTCTGGCGCAATGGCATTGAAATCCATAGTTGGAAAAATCAGGGCGCCTTTATCATCCACCGTGATAGATAGCATAGAGTCCGAGTTGTCAGAATCCTCTACAAATGGATAGGGGAACCAGAGTTGAGTGTCAAGATGTTAAGCGCACGCTCTTCGTGGAAGCGAGGGATGGCAAGGTCACCCTTGCAGACTGCGACACTCGAAAAGTCTATGAGTAAAGTGTGGAAATAGTCAGGAAAAAAATGTGCACTATGAAGCAGTCCCAATGTGGACAATATGACCAATGCCACAATACTCCAGAGGTCCAATTGAGACACCCAAAGAGGACTTGACATGGTCTTGAAGAAACGTGACTCGCGCTTCGCCCCAGTGCACTTGACCGCCTTTCCGCTATTCTTTTTGCTGTACAGAAATTAGTCCAAAAAGCACACAAAAGCGCAACACCGAACTCACTTAGACTTACTACTCCATTGACTGTTGGCGGGGAAGTTGTCCGTGATAGACCACATCTCTTTTGGACCATGGAACGAAAAGGTTGGCCGGTGAGAGGATCGCTTGCCGCGGAATTCAGCCTGAGGTAGCAGCAGAGAGGAGTAAAAATCGGGTATGAGCATCGTCGGAGCGGACAGCAAATCTACAAGGCAGATGAATTGAGTAAAGGCCCGGAAATTCAATAACGGAATAGCTGCTCACTCCATTTTCGATAAAGCACAGTAATTGGATCATCCTGGACGCAGGATTTGCGTTCATCAAACGATGTCCATATATCTGCGCCAAAAAACTAGATGTCCAAGATCAATGCGTTCTGATTCGAACGCTACAGCAGGCATGTCGGTTCGAACACATCGAAAGCTCTATGTTCGGATCATCACGACCCCAAACCTTATCCAAAGCCGCAAGCTCTTCCAGTTTTAGCTATAAGCAACATGAGAGAGCGAGATGAAGGACTAAAAAAATTGCATACATGATACTTGTCAACCAATTCGGCCATTCTCAGTGGAAGAGCTGTACGCTCTTTTGCCCACACATAGAGCCAGTCAGCGTAGCGGAGCCGCTGATCAGTGGTGGGTGCTAGCACTCCGTTGTGGATGCATGGCTGAAGCAACGACCTGACGATGGGGGCTGGAAGTTAAAAATCAAAACATTGGCAGGAAAGCGGCTCACCAGATGTCACGTTCACGCCGTGCAACATAGGAATAAAAGCCCATAAGGAAGCACGCCATACGAGACGGGTTAGCGACAACTTCATACAATGTCAGAAATGATGATAGCCCTGTTCGTTGGAATTAATTTGTAAGCCCACTTACAAAGTCTTTAAGAAAAGGAACTCACCAGCCAGAAAAAAACAATACCATAATGGTGTAAACTCCAATGCCATAGAAAATGTCTTTGCAACCACGAATAATTGCATGCTCGGACGTAGCTAGGTTTGAGAAGGATAGTTTCGATCCATCCGGCGACAAGGAGAAGGAAATCTGTTGTGGAATGGTATATCTCGGGTGGGATGGAAGGAAGATCTGCAACACTGGCAGCCCACGTTGGCTAGAACAGATACACGAATAGATTCCCCAGAGCTGGTATAAAATAATAATTACATACCTGGAATACAAGATCGATCGATGGAAAAGCGATGACAAGGGATTCGAAGATGAACACAACACCAATGTTGAACTTGCGGACCTGTTCAATTGCACCGAGGCCGCAATGAAAAACATATGAAATTGAAAGAAGAGGGAAGGTGACACACATCTTTGCTAACGTTACAAACCGATGTCTCCCACTGCTCCCTAGGATAGCACTGAATGTTTGTGTGCGTAAGATACTGCAGCTGCGGAAGAAGAATAAACAGTGACGGAGCGAAATGAGAAGAGAGACAAGGAGATGAACAATAGGAAAACATACCATAAAGACCAGGGTATTGAAATGGAGTATGAGCGCCCGATAGGTGTAGGTGATCTTTGTCAGAACAAGTGAACAGAGCGGGTCAGGATTGGGATTTTCAGGTGTGACCAGCAGTGTAGGGGTGAAAACATCGGTTTGGTGGGTGCTTTGGCATCGTTTTATGGTGCAAGTAGGATCCAGGAGATAGACTAGGCCTTGTTTGGCCTCCTGAGAAGCAGCAGACTGTTTTGCCTCCGCTTTTTGTGGCATCCACTGCCATGCCCTCCAGTACAAAGAGTTGCCAGCAGCCTGCCCAGAATCAGAGCTATCCTGAGCCTGCTTCCCAGATGAGACACATTCCGAGGCTTCTGGCATAGTATGTGGTGTTGGCTGCAGTTGAAGATGAGGGTGCGCGTCAAGACAAGATTGATTAATGATTGATCAACCACGTCCCGTGATCGTGGGTGTTGCTAACATTGGTAAACATTCAACAAACCTTTTAATGGTTGGTCCCACCAGAACAGCAATTTTCAGGGGTGGGAGGGAAACACCACGCTGATTCCTGTACAGGTTCAATGTATATCCTTTTGTTTCCCCCGGCTAGCGTCTCAACACCCACATGAAAAATAAAAGGCTAAACCGAGTTAGGTAAACCAGATTAGGTGTGGGTGTTCCTACCTTCTCCTCCATCCGCTGTGCTGCGTAACGGCTAGTCTTGTCGTGGACCATTTCTGGTTCCTCTACTTGGTTCCTCGTTCGAATCTCTTTGCTGGCATTTTTTGGTGACACTCCAAACGGCGCAGTTGTTAATCAGAACGCCGTTCACTCCTGTTGTTAATCAGAACACATTAAACACGGTTCAACCACCTCCGCTTAGCATGTTAATCAGTGTTCAAACAGGTTACAGGTATGTTCAGTTCCACCTCTGTGAGCCCTGCCTGCCCAGTGTGCTCTGTTTAACAGAACAAAATTCGAACAGTGTTTACCGTCGACACGCACTGTGTTTGAGCAAAGCAGATATAGATTTATCTGCAACCGCCAATATCGCATTCTTCTACGACGAAGTGGATGCTCGCCTACTAGCTGTTCTCGCTTCGCTGCCACTCCAATGGCCGTCTATCATTCTTGGTGATGTATTTTACCCTGCTGCCTCAAAAGTGACTTCCAGCTGCTCTGCTGTTCAAGATGCTGGATTGGGGCGACATGGAGGTGGCGGTGTGCTGATTCTCTGTGCGGGTTGCTGGCTTTGCTGGCCGAATTGCTTCATTTTACTCTCTGCTAATACATCGCCACCAGTGAAGTCATTTAAGTTCCCTTCGCCTCGATTTTTTTGCTAACATCCTCGATATACTCCCAACTGCCTCCAAAGACGTAGCTGCCGAGACGGGCAATGAGTTATGTCGATTAGCGCGCTACTAACGTGAAAATTGCAGAGTCCCAGTCCCAGCACATTTGTCTGTTACTGCTGGAATTCAGCATGAATTCCTTCAATTCTACGCTGAAAATACCGTTAAAAATATGCATACGCTGCCTGTACCGACATCACGCTTTTGTGCCAACTTCTGTACTTGAAATTTAGTTCCCCTTTGACCAACATGTGTAATTGCCCCACAAAGACTGTATCTTATGCTCCAAAATTTGTCGGGACGCTTTCACACATCTTTATAACATCGCGGTCTGTTTCCTGCGTCCGCTCTGCTTTCTGCCTGTCCCTGAGTATCACATCTTAGATATTCACAAAATTTCGGTGTATGTTTTAGAGCTTTTGTTCATTTTTAACACGTGAGTGTCCAATAAGAAAGTGTCTCTGAATTGCCGCCTCGACGCAATGCCCACACTGTGCAGACACCCCACCCACTGTGAAAGCCTTCGGGACCATTTTGTTAGATCGGTGGCCCCAGTTCTCTGCAAATTGGAGCCCGGATTAATTCCCGGTGGGTGGTGTGTGCAACTCTTACTGTCCCTGGTTAGTTCCGTTTATTACACCTATCTCGCGCCATTATTCCAAGGCCAAGAATATATGGATTTGTAATACCATTTGGTGGGACGAGCGCTGCACGAAAATTATCGATAAGTCCGTCGAGCGCGGTAAATGCCCGTTGGAAGGCGGCAGATTCGGTCTCTGTCTCGGTTTGTATGACACCGCTCAAGGTGGCTGCGGCAAAAACGGGCGATGGCGTTGAAACGGTGACTCTCGGGTACGCGTGAATGATCTAATAGAAAAGCTAATGCAAGCTGCTGGAAAACCAACACACAAAACACCAACTAAACCACTAACCAACCAACAACTACTCCTCTTAATGTGAGAGAACCGGGGTGTTCGGGGGTGCGGATCAAGTATTAGATCCCAGAACAGAGAATAGATCCCTCAAAATGTCTGATTCGGTCTTTTTGGTCTTATCCCGATAACGAGTTTAATCGAAAACTTGGCTTGTAGGCCGAGTAAACACAATGTTATTGCGGTAAGGGAGGGGTTTGTATAATATAACGATCTAGTGACCGGCAAAAGTGGGTTTTATAGGTTTATAGGTCGAGGTTTGAGGTGCCTCTGAAGACTACTGTTAATTCGTCTTATGAATCCCGTAACTGAGAGTTTGAGGTGCTCTCGAGACTACTGTTACTTCGTCTTATTAACCGAAAATCCAATTCACACAGTCAAGTCAATCCAATCAAGTTTATTCCACAAGAGGGTGAGGGACAAGCACTTCCTAACTTTAAAGCTGCCTCCCCTACAACCAATGGCAAAATGAGATACTGGCCGGATCAGGGCGCAGCTAACTAGCTTAAAACTACTCTACTCTGGTCCTTATATACACCTACAATACTGCTTACATGAACACAATTGGTCTACCAAAACTAAGCAATGAATAAGCAGATCTGTATCAAGCGTCCTATTGGCTGAGGCATGGGCCATTGACTCATTTCCTTCCACAAATATCAATCTCGCATGTGGAGATGCTCGGAGTCTTGATCTCTGAACGAGCTCGAATCTTCTTCGCCTGGTACACGGTCAAGTACCCTTATCGGGATAAGCCACTTATTCGAATCGTGTTGTTGCTGGCTTTCGAATGAACCTAAAGAGGGCATACCAAACTAAGGTTGATATTTCTGATATGTCACGAGGTTATCCGAGTGATCGGGTCCCACGCGGAAGAGTGACTCGGCATAATTGCCTTATGGAGTCTCGGATCCGGAATATCCGACAAGTCCGTCATTGCCTGTTCTAGACCAGCACGGTCACATGATCTGTCGCGTCGCGTCTCCAGTTGGCACTTAGGCCCACAAAAGTCAAAGTGGTGGATTTAGACCATCCTCGGTACGCCTGCATGCATATTTTATATCTCCTTGATCCTAGTCTAGCAAACAGCTCATCCGTATGAGATTTCGGGTACTGTTATGATTTTAAGTCTTATCCCGATAAGCATTTATTAGCCCCAAGTGTGGAGGTACCGCCATAATGAGTCCTGGACTTGACCCATGCTATGCAACTAGAAGCTACTCATTCGGAGCTCATGATAGCTTCTCTGAGAGTGCGTGGACGCCAATGAAACAAAGCAAAATTGCAAAATTCCATGCGTGCAGATTTACACGGCTTATCATCTCCCCTTTTCTTTACTATTGACTGTCCCCAGTCAACATTTTGTGCGAACACAATGCAGGTTTTCCTCAGAACATATCTATCTAGTCAGATCTTAGGTCAGGAACCCCTCAAGAATATTTCTAGACTGAGTTGGACCATAACCGGCTAATCGGTTAAGAATAGCCAGCCATTTTTCACTAAGTCCGCCCATCACTCGGCTATTGCGGAACCAAATGGTTCCCGGAGCTATTTTTGACAAGCGCCTACGGCGTCTAGCGCCCTGATCAGCGGGGTATTCCCGAAATAGACCCATCACCGATCCATCACCGACTAGGATTCTCATCCGAGAATTGGTCCGTGCGCATTGCCCGTCAGGACAATCGCATTCTCCTCTTCAAGAGCTCCATGACGATACCCACTTTGCAGTGGTTCGTTCCTGGTGCGTCCTGAAACCAGCCCTCAATTTTATATTGAGTTCCCAGGATAACGGCTAAGTCATCCCAGGCACTGCGGTCCATCAAATTCTTCTAAGTCGTTTTCTTCCTGCCACCACCAGCGCAGAGTCCATCCCCTGGCCGTTGGGTGGTGTCGAGCGCCGCTCGAACGGTCCCTTTCGACTTCAACACAACTCTTTGCTTCTCTTCTTTGTCCGCTACACTTGGTTTTCAACTCGTCCGCGCCGTTGAACTCAGCGCCTGGATTTTGGCCTTAGCGTCGAGTGGCGAGTGCACCCAAGCACTCAAGGTCCTTGCCACTCGGCCGCTTGCTTTCTGTCTTGTTTGTAGTGTCAACTACTTTCACTTTCGTGAGTTTCTCAGTTGATCTGGGAAACATTCGTTTCAACTAATATTGTTCTGTCTTGTATTTAGGTTTCCAACCTCGCGATCTTTACCATGCCCCCACGCAAATCCAAGGGCAAGGCCAAGGTCGTTGAGGACCCGCCTGATCTGTTTCGCAACCTTCGGAACCCCGATGTCATCGATTTCCTCGAGAGCATGCGGACTCCAAGGTCCTTTTCCGCCACCCTTCGCTCGAAGGATCCCAACGGCGTCTCCGACTTGCTTTTAAAATTCCAAAGGACCCTCCCGTATATTGTGAGCGATCCTCCCGCCTTGTCTATTCAATCTTTACTGATACACTTTGCAGCGCGAGCATCTCCGAGAACGAGCAAAGTTCCCTCACGATTTAAATGAAGTCAACTACCTCTACCCGGTCCGCAAATTCTATCTCGAGGTGTTGGACGACCAGGGCCGCGCGGATGCGAAGGGCTGTTGCCCCGACGCTCGCTTTCCTGACGAAGTACGTCCTTTCTTCCTAGTTTGTCAATTTTTATTGAACTGATCCTTTTGCAGGAGTACTTCTTTCTTGACTCAAATTGGCGAATGCCATTGAGACCTGGTTCATCGACCTCCTTCGGCTGCAGGTTCTGTCGCAGCAAGCCGACCTTCGTCTCGAAACGACGCGGGTCCGTCTTCGCTCTGAGCCACGCGCGCTCCGCTCGGGAACGTGCGCGCCTCCGTCTGCGCCTAAGCCACCCCGGCTTAAACTTAAAGGTCCAATTTGCCCACCTCGACCTCTCAAAGCTGGCGCCGTCGCGTCCGGGAAAAGATCCCTCCGTGAGCGTGCCTCCCCTGCAAAAACCCGCCTGTGAAGAATCCAGTGGCCTCGGCGGGTGATGCTTGCTCAAACAACCCATCTTTCAAGCCTGGAACTCCAAGAAGGTTCCTTCTCCGTCCCCATCGCCTTCAGTCAAAGTCTCGATCGACGGCCTCGGGTCTCCTTCACCGACACCATCGCCGTCTCCTGCCTTCCTGGTTTCGGTCTCGCCACCACCGCAGCCGACCCGCTACCATCCTCTCCTCGGAGACTCCTTACCCCACGAGATGTTCGGATGAGGCCGACGCATGTCAGCCCTTCCACATCTCGCGCATCCTCGACCATGCCCCGCCTGTGCCTCCACCGCCTCATATTTCGGTTTCGCCACCACCGCAGCGCACACCGCCGGCTCTTCAGCCAGGTTCGCCGCGTGATTCCTGCCAGCACAGTCGCGTCGGGGTTCGGTTCCCGCAACTCCCCCACCTGCAACGCCTGTGGCCTCGCGTCGCGAATCTCCTTCGCGCGCAAGTCCGCCTGCATCGCCTCCCCGTGGTTCCCCTATCCATCACACACAGAGCCCGCCGGTTTTACCACCGCTACCGAGGTCGGCAACGCCGCGTCAGCCGTCTGTCGACTCTGACGTCGTCATGGAACCACCTCCTTCCAACAAAGGGAAGGAGCGGGCTGATGTACCCAAGGCACCAGCTGTGCGCCGTCAATTCATGGGGGTGTTCATCCCACCAGAAGCTGCATTTCAACGGTTCCTCCGCGACACGATTCAAACCGTCGCCGACTTCGCTCCAAGACCAGGAACCTGTCGTAGAGGAGGAGGATTCCTCATCTGCTTCAGATGTTCGTCGAAAGCGTCGCAAAGGCGATAGGAGCGGGTCTTACCAGGACTCGCAAGGCGAGACCGAAGTAAGCCCCTGTCTAACTTTCCATTTTCTCACGGTTGACTTATTCAAATTCACAGGTGGATGAGCCCGAGCCTGCAGCATCT
This sequence comes from Mycena crocata, assembly GCA_029281795.1. Classification (NCBI taxonomy): domain Eukaryota; kingdom Fungi; phylum Basidiomycota; class Agaricomycetes; order Agaricales; family Mycenaceae; genus Mycena; species Mycena crocata. The sequence continues at coordinate 281,021 of JARJCP010000124.1, read as the reverse complement.
ACTTCGAGATCCCGCCTTCGCGCCCGTAAAGTCACATACCAGCGATTCAAACCCACGTAGTGGCTCAAGGTCTGCCACAAAGCGTTCTCGAGGTCGCCCCCGCGAAAGGTTGCACCCCGATCCCAACTCGGCCCGGTTCCCCCACATGAACCCTGTTCATCGAGCCGACGTCACACATTTCCCTTCAAGGCGAACAACGCCAACCCGGGAACGCGCCTTCTTTGACCCTAACCAACGCACTGCGAACTTGGTTCACGCGGTCCTTCCTGGATCGTCGGAGGCGTAGAGCAACAAGCGGCCCTGGCGAACCTCATTATCCGGTTGCCACCTGGCACGACCTTTATACTCATCAGCCTGAAGGAAGCAATGCCCGACAGCGCCTTCCTCAGCTGAATGCTTCCGACCCTATACCACCGCTTCCTCGCGAGGCCATCGAGCGCAACCTTAATCGGTTACTACTCGATGTAAGTCATTCTTTCTTATTTTTCAGCTTATCGCGATAAGCTAAATATTCTTTCTAGCCCGGATATAGTTGTTGGCACTGTATAATTTACTGCCAGTTCTGTGAATTCCGTGGCTACGGCACTTTGTGCACCGCGTGCGAGAAATACAAGCGCCCAAAATGTGCCTTCGCTTGCTCTGCCGAAGAAACGCAGAGGGTAATCCGCGATTTCTTCCTTGGATCTCATTGGGCATGCAGCGTGCGTGTCCTATCTTTCTTCTATGAATTTTGACTAATCTGTCCCTTAGACCAACTCAAAGTCGTCCTCGATCTTCAAGCTGCTCAGGCCCGCGCGGCCCGGTCTCAAGCTATTGCCGTCGCCGATTCCGTCGAGCTCCAGCACCACTATAACGAGTTCCTGTACAACTCGTCGGACATCATCCACACATACGGTAGCGACAACTTCGAGGAACGGTTCAACACCGAAGATACCGACCCGAGCGTCCGATGGCTCATGAACCACAGCTTGACGAATACAACAAGTGCATCGACAAGTACCGCGAGCTCAAGATCCCGAGCATGTCCGTCAGTTTAACCTGACCCCGACGCTCACGAAGCCGGTCTCCCTTGGACGCAAGCACTTCTCGCCTAGTGCCTTGGATTATTCCCAAGTCCAACATCGCCTGAACGGATGACGGAGGAGGAATGGAACCAGGCCAGGGCTGAGACGAGCAGCCAGTGGGCGCATCGTACGTCTCAGTCCATTCTTTTCAATTTTTGCTTATTCTTCTGCCATATTCAGGTTCGAGCACCGCTCGTCGCACACTGAGTCCACGGGTTCCGATATCGAATGGAGCTCCCTCCAATCACGACGCATCCAAACGACGGCATCGACTTGCCAGCTGACGGTTAGCGAAGGGCGTTTTTCAGAGGAGGGTAGCACAAAAGCAGAGGATGGGTAGGCGAATGGCGCCTACGACCCCAACTCTTCTTTTATCCAAATCGTTGGACTACTCCCCTTTTCCTCAGCTCTGCACCGTACTCTGTCTTATTTCAACAGCTTTATATCACTCTAGTACATGTTCCATACCAGTGCACCATCTAGTCTAGTTTCTTGCCTGCCAATGTAAAATTTTGGATTCTCGGCGAATTGAACCGTGGACACGTGACCCATGAGAACATCAAGACTTAAGTAATCATGGTTGAAGTTTTCTTTTCGTCTTTCGTCCTTCAGTTTCTATGTGTCCCCACCAGTTTCCGTTAAGCCCTGCCAGCGTCCGAACCATTGCTCATCTGCTTCAAGATTTCTGCTCAACATGGTAGCTATTCAATTCTGCGGCGCAGCCCTATTCAAATGCTTCCGCCAGCCAAATAAAAGCCAAACACCGATCTTTTGACATCACCATGCCTATCCGCAACGACCGCGAAGATTCACGATGTACATGCTGGAGGACAGTGCCCTGTGCGTCGTTATAATCTTTTTCTCTTTCTGTTCGCTAATTGTTTTCAACATCCTCAGCAAGGTGCTCCCTGCCAAATGTCGAGAACAAGGCCGCGAGTGCCGATCTATTCCTATGGGCGGGCTTGTCATGAGTGCGAGCGTCGGCTCATCAAGACCTGCCACTACATGCAACTGGAGTCCTGGACCACTTTTAAAGAAGCAAGCGCGGAACTTATGAATGGTCGTCTTTCCGCTTTTGCTAAAAAATGCTTATCCCGATAAGCAGAAGCGCCTTTCGGTCGCAACCGTTACAGCTACGAGGTCCTCCAAGCCCATGTACCGCGTTTATACGAACAACTCAAGCGTTATCACCACAACCGCGTCCATCGCCAGTACAAGGAGAGCTGCGCTGACATCTCCGACCTCGACGACCTCTTCAATCTTATCGAATTGTGGGAGAACGACGGCTACAGCATCGAGGCTGTTCCATTATTGGTCGTCGCATCGCGAGCTCGTGCCGTCTGGAGTTACCATCGAATACCGGGACTAGTATACTTGCGCGTTTGCGATCTATCATTTTGTATTTCCGGACTATTTTGCAATTCAATTGCCCAGACGATTCTGGTTTCCGAATTATTCACATATGCGACCCCTCTAAGTCTTTCTGAGAGTTAAGAACTGGCAGCGGAGCACTCATGCTTCGCCATATTCCAGTCATGTCGCGCATTCTCATGTCCAATCCGAACTACCATCCCTTGCACCAGATGTTGACGGCTCGTCGTGTGAGTGTCTCTTTCTGCCCAGGGTTCTTTTCTAATTAATTATTATAGCCTCCGTATGGCTGCAACAATTGTAACGAACGGCCACCCTTGCACCTTCGAATGCTGGTCCACCAAGTGCAAAGAGTGCGAGATCGCCCTTCGTGCCGACTGCTCGCTCACCAATTTCGATGAATGGAAGAGCTTTATCGAGCAGGACGACCTGGAGACCAGAGTCTACCTCAGTGCGTCGCAAAATTCCTTTCATTCCGATTTTATTGCTTATCGCGATAAGCAGGTGTGAACACCGACTACGCCGCTGAAGCCCATCTCGAGCGCTACAAGGCTCTCTACCCCTTGGTGGAGAACTTCTTCAAAGCTAGCGCCTTGGTTGGCGACTACAAGGCCGAGGCCGCCTGGCGCAACATTGCCTCAGAGATGAACGCCCATTCGCTTTGCCTTGTCCTAGGCCAAGGCGGCGTGGACTCTTTATCTCCTAAGATGATCCAGGTCGCTCAGGAGCGCATCAAGGCCCATCGTTCCGCTTGTACCCCTTGCGACTTCGTCTGCGAGCGCGAGTTCCTTCCTCACCTGGCCACTGCGAAGGAAATCTTTGATTACAACGCTGCTAGGCGCTCTTCCCATAGTTCTGAGTAGAGTACTTTCGCGTACAACTGTCCCCAAATGTCCTCACAATGTCAATCTGTCTTGGCGTTTGATTCTGAGCCATCTGTAACTTAGAAACAATGAATGACCGGTTTCTTGATTTTAGGGCTTATCGGGATAAGCCATAAATCCTGAATTTCAATGTTTTCGATCGAAATGGCAACCCATGTGTAAACCCCCTGTCCCAATGAGGAAATATCCATCAAATCATCGATTTCTGATGCGATTGATCTCAACGAACTGAGTCCCGATCCGTGTTTTAACTTTTACCCGTTTTATCCAAGTGGCAGATGACTTCTTCAATACAATTCTGATAGCTCAGGTATGATTTCCACATGTCCCCAGAGCGACAGAATGCGCGAATTTAGCCACTCGCTACCACTATCTCCCCATTTTTCAAAATATAACTGCCCTCAGTTATGGGATAAAAGGTGCATGATTTCACGGTTCTCTCTTCGTGCCCTCACTGTTCCAGTTTCACACCTCCCTTTTTCATTCTAATCCCAAGGCGTTCATCATGTCCATTAAAGAGCCTAAAGGCCGTCCCGACGAAATTCCTGAGGCCCTGTGGAACTCAGTCATCGACATCCTGGACGACGTTGAAGGCGCCTCTTACGACAACCGCGAGAAAGGTCTGGCTATCATTTCCCGCAAGGCAGAGGGCTTGGTGCGTCGTTATACGATTTTATTCCTTATCCCGATAAGCTAATAAATCCGTAGTTGCCCGCCCATGAGTACAAGGAGACCTTGCTCATCACCACCGCTTCCGTACTGCTGCTTCGCCTGTCAGGAAGAAGTAAGCTGAGCTTTGGGCGACCGCCCAGGCGAGTGCGCTCCCAGCATCCACAAGCTCCAGGGCAATCTCCATGAGATGTCCCTCATTCGCGCCGCTCACGCCCTGGTCAAGGGCAAGGCTACTGGCCAGGCCCTTGACAACCATCGCGCGGAGCTCGAGGCTGCCCGCGCTTCCACTTCGACCATCGTGGACTCCTGGCGCCAACGCTGTCGTGCGCAAGCCCAAGAAAACTGTCAAGGTGCCGTCTTTTCACTCATGTCTTTCAGATTTATTTTGACTTTGCTCAGTCCAAGGGCAAGAAGAACAAGTCGCCTCCGACCGTCCCCACTGATCCTGAATCCGAAGGAGAGGGTCCAGGTGAAAGATGATCCCATGGATGGCGTCGAATCTAACCCGGTATGCAGGCCTGTCCGAAGTCCGCCAGATCCTTGCTGATCTTGTCATTGGTTTGGTTGCAGGTCAAAGCAGCCTCTGCCATCGAGATCGATGATGACGAGGTTGAGCTTGTCGCTGAGTCCCTCCAGCAGCCGTCCACGTACACTTTGGTGGGTTTTTTCATATTTTTCTTCTTATCGGGATAAGCATTTTAATACTTTCCTCCCGTTAGAAGCCCGCCGCTCCCATCGTGAACACTCGTGCGACCACGGTACGCATCCCCTACATTTTAACAAGTGGACCGACACCAATTCGCCGAGTTATATCAAGGCGATGAACACCTTGCTCAAGACAAACCCTGCAGAGGCTGCTCAGGTCGCTTCAATGAACGCTCCTCCGGCCAAGAAGCGTCGTCTAGGTAGTACCCGTCATGCTTTTGACGGCACTAATGCTGACCTTACTGGTGAGTACGTTTCTCTGCCTTTGGCGTTGATTTTTACACTCATCCGGAATCCTAGCTCCAGAGACTCGCTCGATCCACGATGTGATTGCCGCTGCGGGAGCAGCGATTGCACCTGGACCTGGGCAGCGGCTCGATGATGATATGGTCCTCGTATGGAGAAGAACGTCCGGATCAACATGGACGTCGCAGGACACAATGTCAGCTACGAGTTGCGCCTTTTTGAGCACCTCAAGTTGGAACATGTTTGCCTCCACGAAATCCTTGCTGAGCGCAAGCTTAGCCCTCTTTCTGACTCTTTCAACCACCAATAAGTGAGTTATTTGACCATCCTCTGAATTGAGCTATTTTACCATGAAACATGGCTCCGTTTAATTCACAGCACAAGTAAGAACCACCAGCCGTTCTCCGCACAACCACCATAGGACCCAAGTATCGAGGAGACATTTTTGTGTTCAACGATTTCTCCACCCTTGTGTTGCGAATAAGAACCAAACTACCAGGCTTAAAGTCATAATCCTTGATAGTGTACTTGTGTTTCTGTTCATATTTTCTGACCGCAGCCAATTTTTCCTGACTAACCCTCTGGCGCATTTCATCTATATGCTGCTGATGTTTTGCTAATGCCCTGGCACGCAAACCTATCAAGACAGGTGTCGAAATAATGTTGCCAGGATATTCAACAAGCCAAGTCGCTTCTTCAATATCCAATGGTATAGTTGGATGCGCACCACACATGGCGAAATACGGGGAACAACCCAAGCCGCGGCGAATCGTAATGTGATCTGCCCATAGTACTTGGTGGAAGAACCAATACCATTTTCGGGTATCTCCTCCTGTTGCCTTGTATAAGGACTGCCGCATATCCCAATGACCAGTCTCAACAGGACCGTTCGCTTGAGAATTATAAGCAGAGATCCTTATCCCTGTAATTCCATACTTTGAATGTAACCATTCTAAAGCAGCAATAAATTGCGGCGCATTGTCTGTCACAATCTCTTTTGGGCATCCCCAGCGACAAATAATGTCTTCCAACAAGAACTTGCCTAAGGTTTCCCCGTTGTCAGCCCGAAGAGGTCTTCCCTCCAACCATCGTGTTAGCGAATCGCGAGCTGCAACTACCAGTTTATGACCATTCGAAGGAACACCCATAATCATAACATCAGTGTGAATCTTTTGAAACACACTCGGGGTCATCGTAGGAACAGGTGGTATACGAAGGAGCATTTTCTGGCGAACTTGGCATAAGTGGCAACTCGCCACATACCAATCCACATCTCTGGACATTTCTGGCCACCAGAAGCGAAGCTCAATCATGCTCTTAGTCGCAAAGGCTCCTTTGTGACCCAAGCTATCATGAGATGCTCTCATCATGTATATCCTATTCTTTTTCGAGACTACCAGCTTATGAGCACCTCCCTCATCCCGACGATAGAGGCGACCGTTCTCCTTATTAAGGAAGAAATGGCGTGAATATCTCAAAAGCTTTTCTTGGTCTTTCTGGCTGTAACCTTCAGGATAACCTATCGGGTTAGCAAACCAGTCGATCATTACGTCCAGTCTGTCATCTAGCTCCTTTGCCAAATTTGAGCGTATTTCCTCTGGATAAGGCTCAATATGGTTCGGATCTAGTTTGTACCGTTCATCAGGAAGCAAAGGCTCCTCCGGGCGTTTCTGCGTCATGAGAAATTGAGGGACCACCAGACCTTCCTTTTCGTAGATCTGTTCAATAGATTCCCTGACTTTTGCTTCAGAATATGCTGCATCACAACACTCCTTAACAAAGCTACTCTCATCCAAGGCAAAGTCAATTGCTTGTTCCTGCAGATAACCTCCCCGGAGGTCTATTTCGTCCTTGAATTCTTCACATTCTAAGGGCTGTCTTCCTTCTCTGTCCCAATCAGGATGGTCTTCAGGTGGAGGGTTTTCATCATAACCATCTTCTGGGTTTGGTATAACCTCATCTCCTTCAACCGGTCTCCTCCTGGACAAGCCATCTACTGGAAAGGTTTTTCCAGCGACATGCTTCAGAGTAAAGTGGTACATCAGAATCTTTTCTATCCACCAATTTATAGTTGCATTTGGCCCCATACCAGGATTGTTTAACATCCCTTTGATATAGAGAGCGTCAGTCTCAACAACTAGGCGCCTGCATCCTATTAACCAGTATTGCAATCGTTCCAAAGCCCTCATTAAACCGTAGAGTTCCCTCTTAGGTTGTGAGAACCTTGACTCTCTTCGTTAAAAGGGATTGCCATGAACTTCGCGAAATATTTCTTCGATGGGTCCAGTGGATCACACTGCCAGACTTCAACTCCTGCTCCCTATAGGAAGAGTCAACAGACATAACTGTGTCCGAATCCCATTCATAATTCAAGGGTCTAATACACCGACAAAGAGCAACTTCAGCTTTGATTGAATCCATAGCTTTCGGTTGTTCTTCACCCCATGCGAACTCAACATTCTTTTTGCTTAATCGATTCAAAGGTTCAGACATTTCACCAAAGTTTCGAATACACATTCTGACTTGAGTTACCACACCCATGAACTGTCTGATTTCAGAGACATCCTGGCAGGCTGGCCACCTTGTAATGACTCCGACAACGTCCTCAGATGGTCTCCTTCCCTCGAACGAACACATATGTCCGACCACAGGAAACTCGTCCAAGCAAAGCAGTGCTTTCAGTCCTGAGAATGTACCATGTACATATTTTACTCTCTGAACTATTCTATTCAAGTTCTGGAAATGCTCCCACACGAAACGGCGAATCCCTGAGTTTTCAGGAATAGTCTCGTAATTTCCATCCTTATCCTGATAACGACTTCCAGGTCCTCGGACTGGTACATCGTCAATATAAGGTATGGTAACATGCGGGATCTCGTCTTTCAAGATAAAAGTCACATCGTCGTGAAATATAGGAACCGAATTGGTCCACCCTTGCGGTAATTTCACTAAACGCAGAGCTCCGAAAGGAGTCTGGAAAGTTGTATAGTCCCTGCTGGATTCTGCAATATCCCTGTGGTCATATCCTGAGTACAAGTCCAAAACTGCACCGCAAGCTCTCCCAGCAAAATGGTTGGCCAACTCTTCAGTTGCTGGAGGTACGCCAGAATGTCCTATAGTAACCGCATTCAAGGGCTCCAAGGAATGTACCAATCTAATGCTTTTGCCATCTTTCTTTACAACACCAAAGAATTTAGTGCGATACGAGCTGTTCGAAGGCTCATATACACCAGCGTCCATTTTGGCTTTTATGATCTTACAGACCATTTCAAGTTGGCCACGCGGAATAGGGATGCTTCGCTCGACCCAAACCTTGTGTTCAATCACAGGAAAATCCACAGGCGGGAAGAAGTCGTGTCTAAAACTTCCTCTCTCAGAGTCATCCCAGGCGAAGGCTCCATTCTGGACCATCATAAAATGGTGCATCAATTTCCGCTCTTCTAACCAAAGGAAATCTCCCTTATGAATTTTATCAATTATCTCCTTCCTATCGGCGGTATACCTGCCCGTAGGTGCGTAGTCTCCCGGGGTCGGAGAAAGTCCCGGCATGTCTGCTAGAGGGTTACCAACAATTTTTCGTTTGAGGTGATACTTCGTAGGCAGCTCTGTTAAAACAGGTCTCACTTTCTGAGCCACTGGTTTGTACTTCTTAGTAGCGTAAACCTGTCTAACATTTTTCTGGCTCTGTCGTTGCTTATCCCGATAAGAACCTGGCTTTGTTTTTGGTCTGACCGGGTGAATACCCTGGCAGCAGACACATTCAACATCACCAGAGGTGTCATGTTTTGACTTCTCCTTCTTATCCTCGTAAGTTTTTGACTTATCTCGAAGATGGTCAGGAACCCTTTCATCCCAAGTGAATACCTGATATTCTTTCGAGCGCCTTTCTTTTCTGGTAGGCATCCTGAACTCATTGAAGAGCACCTGAGCCTGTTTTTCATTCTTGAGTGCAACAGATTCGTCAGAAGCGGAAATATAAGCTTCTCTGATTTCATCCGCTGTAAAATTTACTCCATTCCTTGGTTCTAAAGTCCCTTGGATCTCTAGTTCGCCCTCTGCGTTTTTACCGAATTTTAGAGCTAATTCTCCTTGTTGGAATTGGTCCATCAGTTCATTGAATTCCTCTGAAAATCCTGGTCCTCTTCTTCATTCGGTTCAGCATCCGAAAGTTCGTCCTCAGATTCTGGGTCAGATTCTTCATCTGAACCTTTATCATCTTCGTCACAAACTTCTTCAACCGTAGCTTTTCTCGACTTTGCGAAATCAGCCTGTTTCACCGTTGAAGGCTTAGCCTTTTCTTCCGAATCAGCCGGCGCTTTCTGAGCAATTGTGAAAGTCCCCCTAGCGCGAGTAGGAAGTACCACCCGCTTCGAAGTATTAGGATCCTTCAGCGTAACCGTCTGAGTTCCATTGGCACTATTCTTAATCTGGCTTTCTGTTAAGATATCGAAAGGCCTGCCCAGCAGAACCTTATAAGCAGGTTGATCAATAATGTGGGCCTGTAGGTAAATCGTAATGTCCCCACAAGTAAATGGTACATTCCTGGCTAAACCCGCAGATTTCTTTAATTGACCATTCGCACTTTGCATATAGATCTGGATATCAGGGTCCCAAGTTAAATGTAACTCTTCAGCGACTGAAAGAGCCATTGAAACAATTTGAGAACCGCTATCAATCACAGCTTCAATTTCGTGCATCGCATTTATCCTAGGGAAAATACACCTCAACGAGGCGGATTCATTGGCGACGAAGACTTGTTTTGGAGCTTCATCAGGCTTCAAATCTGCTAAGTATTGCATATATGGGTCTGACACCATAATGCCACCAATATTAACCTTTGGATCATTCATCTTGTCCTCCTCTGTAGCTATGTAGAATGAAGTAACCAAAGGGCACTCCATAATATCCAAAGCGTCCATTTCCAGAGTTGGTTCCACGACGTCGCACTCCATGTACGGAAAAACACCTTGTTGCAATAATGCGTGAGATGCTAGTCTCTTCGGAGGCGGCTGTCGAGTTCGAGTGATAGCCTTTCTCAAGACTCTAGCCAATTCAGGCGAGGCTTGAACCAGTCTACCAAGTTCAATTTCGACCTTAGTCCCAGAACCGAATCTAGGACATAGTCGCTGTTTCCAGCATGGTCTGACGGGGCCCTTAAACTATAAGCTTTCTCTTTGTTGTTCACAGGAATATTTTCCTTGTGGCGCACGGGTATATTGTCCTTGAATTTTTCAATCCTAGGAGCGGCCTTATGCTCAACATCGGGAACCGCTTTGAAGGGTAACTCGACAGGTTCGTCCTCAGAATGAGGATCATCCCTCGCAATCGCTTGTTTGCGAGGTCTTTTGGTCATTACAACCTCTACTTGAGATCGACCTTTTGTATCAGGCAAACTGTTTCCAGCTGTAGCCTTTGTTCGCCAACTTGTACTCGTCTCAGCTTCACTTCGGTCCTCCGGCGGCGCTGCTGTTTTACGGTGTCTACCGTCTTTGGCCGCCTTCCTCGAACCTAATTGAAACCCTGTTCACCAGAGGAAGCACCTTTCGGGCCATTCCTGGTCATAGCAAATTGGTCTTGCGTTGTCGGCAGACTTCCGTCAGCCAAACCTCTAATTGCATTAATCAATGCGAGCATCTGGGTCATGTCCATTCCAGCTGGTTGAGCAGCTGGCTGTCCTTGAACCGCCTGTTGAAAAGACTGCTGGGGTTGAACCATCCCAGTAGGATAACTAGGGCTCATCCCGACAGCGAAGTTAGGCACAGAATCCCTTGTGGAATTCCTCATGCTAGGAGTATGTGTACGAACTCCTCCATAACTGCTAGGAACTACCTGCGATTGCTGGTATGAAGCTACCGAGTTCTGAGTCTCCATCATAAGTTGCTCCTTGATACAACCTTGTACTTGCAAGGTACGAATCTCATCATCCCTACTATCATAAACGGCGCTTAACTCGTCCATGATTTCGTATTGAAGCTGAGCTACATATGCATTGGACGGCGTGTACGGCTGCATTTGTCTAGGCGGCACACCCGGGACCGATTTATTTGCATAGTAGTCATCGACTCGCTGCTTTTTGCTCTTGGAATCAGGCCACTTGGGAATCGAGGTTCCATCTCCAAGCTTCATCTGATTATTGACTATCAACAATCGCCCCATGTCAATATGCTCTCTCTTGTAAGGGCAATCTTTGATCATGTGGTCAGTATGGAAACAATAGAAACAATTCCGTTGTTCCTCCCCAGGTTTCCATCCTCCACCAGAATACCCAGGACGAAAGGAAGGCCTTTCACCCATGTCTCTGTGGTTATGGCTTTGTTGACCCTGAGGATTATAACTACGACTGGCGTCAGGAGCGGTTTTCTGTCCTTCAAAGCCTTGGCTCATGATTTGCCTCATAGCTGCCAAATTCTCATTCACTTCTTGGAAGCTAAAGTTGATTTTCTTCTCAGAAACCGCATGGCTATCTTTTATTTGGGCTACATCCCCAACTAAACTATCCAATGCAACTTTCTGTTCAGAAACCTCCTTCTTGAGAACAAGAAATTCTGGCGTTATTGACGGGCTCACAAACGTGGGTGCAATACTGCTAGTATTCACCTCCGTAACAAGGTTAACTCCAGCAAGTCCACTCTTTACATTGACTTCGGTGAGCTTAGCCACCATATCAATTAAAGCTGACAATAGAATGGTCTCTTCTGGGCGGGCCATTGGTACCACGGCACCTGGCTGCACTGGTTTGGGTGCAACGGCAGGCAACGGTCCAACTCCTGGAGCGCCAACAGACTTCCAATAAAGAGTTTGCATAATCATCATGTTGATTTCGTAGGCAAAAGTGCTTTCGAAACATGCCACGTATTTTTCTACCAAGGAATTGTTGGTCATTAGAACCGGGGGTTTACTCAACTTATCAGCCTCATTCTTGAATGAAAGGCTGAACCGTTTTATCAATCCCTGTTCAGTTTTCCGCATTGGCGTAAAATCGGCACAGATTTTATTCAATCTCTCCAAAGATCCCATAGTGAATGACTTGATTTCCGGAAATAATTCCTCAATCTCAGTAACCCACTCATCGAAAGTCCCAGAAGGATAGGTACCTAGACTCTGCCACTCTTGCCCAGTTGTGGTTGAACAATAGCGAAGAATCACGTCCTTCTTCTCTTCATCAGTCGTGAGTTTTGCCTCATCGATAATTATCCTGCAATTGCGCAAGAACTTTATCAAGCTATCGGCGGTCTTTCCGTCAAAGTGGGGACTTGCTCTCGAGTCCCAAGGACGAGGCAAAGTTCGCGAAGTGCTTCCCCCAGCAGCAGTGTTTGGTGCAGCAGTAGTAGACATTGTAGGTGTACTAGTAGCGGCGGTTTGGATATTTAAATTGTTATCCCGATAAGCGACTAAATCAACAGGTGCAGCGATTGGGCTGGTTGGGACTGAAGGTTCGGTCAAGGGTGAAGAAAGCTGATGATCTGCTTCTTCTAATACTACTCGTCGAGTAGATAACGCGGTCAGAAGTTCTTTATGTGCAGACTGTCTGTTCGCGGTTTGTGCGGCGGCTTCTGCTCTACCACGTTCAGCTGGTGTCGCTGATTTTTTAGGTCTAGTCACGGGAGGTAAGCCGGATGAGAATCCTGCGTTACGGGACGTAGAGGTTGTCCGAGGTTTAGCTCGAGACGAAGTGGAAATGGAACTAGTTCCTTCTCCGGATAAGGTCTCTGGGTCGAGATCTTGAAGGGTGGGCTGTCCTTCAACGTTTTCCAGGGTAGGTTAACGGTGATGAACACTCAAATCCTTGTTACGGGATAAGAGTCTTCGCAAAGGTTTTGGTATTGACTACCTCGACACAAAGCTTTCAACAAACAATGGACTTGACAAATTCCAACAGATTCAGACAATTTAGAGTTCAAAATTGAAACTCTGATCTGTACCCCTCGCGGTGGGCTCCAGATGAAACGGTGACTCTCGGGTACGCGTGAATGATCTAATGGAAAAGCTAATGCAAGCTGCTGGAAAACCAACACACAAAACACCAACTAAACCACTAACCAACCAACAACTACTCCTCTTAATGTGAGAGAACCGGGGTGTTCGGGGGTGCGGATCAAGTATTAGATCCCAGAACAGAGAATAGATCCCTCAAAATGTCTGATTCGGTCTTTTTGGTCTTATCCCGATAACGAGTTTAATCGAAAACTTGGCTTGTAGGCCGAGTAAACACAATGTTATTGCGGTAAGGGACGGGTTTGTATAATATAACGATCTAGTGACCGGCAAAAGTGGGTTTTATAGGTTTATAGGTCGAGGTTTGAGGTGCCTCTGAAGACTACTGTTAATTCGTCTTATGAATCCCGTAACTGAGAGTTTGAGGTGCTCTCGAGACTACTGTTACTTCGTCTTATTAACCGAAAATCCAATTCACACAGTCAAGTCAATCCAATCAAGTTTATTCCACAAGAGGGTGAGGGACAAGCACTTCCTAACTTTAAAGCTGCCTCCCCTACAACCAATGGCAAAATGAGATACTGGCCGGATCAGGGCGCAGCTAACTAGCTTAAAACTACTCTACTCTGGTCCTTATATACACCTACAATACTGCTTACATGAACGCAATTGGTCTACCAAAACTAAGCAATGAATAAGCAGATCTGTATCAAGCGTCCTATTGGCTGAGGCATGGGCCATTGACTCATTTCCTTCCACAAATATCAATCTCGCATGTGGAGATGCTCGGAGTCTTGATCTCTGAACGAGCTCGAATCTTCTTCGCCTGGTACACGGTCAAGTACCCTTATCGGGATAAGCCACTTATTTGAATCGTGTTGTTGCTGGCTTTCGAATGAACCTAAAGAGGGCATACCAAACTAAGGTTGATATTTCTGATATGTCACGAGGTTATCCGAGTGATCGGGTCCCACGCGGAAGAGTGACTCGGCATAATTGCCTTATGGAGTCTCGGATCCGGAATATCCGACAAGTCCGTCATTGCCTGTTCTAGACCAGCACGGTCACATGATCTGTCGCGTCGCGTCTCCAGTTGGCACTTAGGCCCACAAAAGTCAAAGTGGTGGATTTAGACCATCCTCGGTACGCCTGCATGCGTATTTTATATCTCCTTGATCCTAGTCTAGCAAACAGCTCATCCGTATGAGATTTCGGGTACTGTTATGATTTTAAGTCTTATCCCGATAAGCATTATATTAGCCCCAAGTGTGGAGGTACCGCCATAATGAGTCCTGGACTTGACCCATGCTATGCAACTAGAAGCTACTCATTCGGAGCTCATGATAGCTTCTCTGAGAGTGCGTGGACGCCAATGAAACAAAGCAAAATTGCAAAATTCCATGCGTGCAGATTTACACGGCTTATCAGCGGCGCAGCGATGTGATCAAGAACTTTGATGCAAGCAAAGGCATCATCATGAAACAAGAGCAAACCAGCGGTGCCGGGGCTTCGGCATGTCTTTTTTGAATACATGAGAGTCAGGGGGCTAGTTTTATAAAATCTCGAATATACAGTTGGAATGACTGCTTTTCACCCAACTGTGTTGAACACAGTCAATCTGACCTACCCAAAAAACAGTCAATCCAAACACAGTCAAATCAACTGCCGAAAAACCGGATCAACTGCTTACACAGTCAACCTGACTGTGATTTCTATCCACAGTGCAAGGCTGCGCGGCACCCGGTTACACTGCCAACCGTTTGACCGGTGTCAGCCAGTGGAAAGGGCAATCAGAGAAATTCCACAGATCTGGTCAGTGGAATTCCACCCCAAAATGGTTGATTTCCACTGACCAACAAGGCGGTGGATGTCCACTGGTTTGTTCTGTGGGTTTTTACAGTCGACATGCGACATCACGGATGGGATCTTTTACGGTCTGATGAGAATGATGTACATGATGCCGGGCGTGGCGAATCACCTCGCTTTAGCTAGGTCCCCCACCCCCGAAAATCATTAAGCGGAACACGCAATTCGCAAATAAAACCAAACAACATGTGAATGCAGCTGGGTTGAAATTCCCGTATGCTAAAACCAAATAAAACAAAACAAAACCCCTTCATACCACTCCCCTGTCACAACTGCTCTGCACATTCGTCTTCATCTCCCATGTCGCTCGTCGTCCAAGTCGCCATGTTTTGCTCCTTCTTGCTCCTTCTCATCCCCCCCTACCTCTGACCTGTTCAAATGGGCTCTACTTCTCGCATTGGGACTGCTCGTCACGTCTCCATCCACCAAGCCTGTACCACTGACCTCAACTTCCGACGCTGGTCTACGCCCCGGCGTACACTGCTCAGAGCGTGTGAACGCGCTCTATTTCCGTCGCGATCATCAAGGCACGACGTCCGGCGCTTCTTTCTCTTTCGTGGCCGCCACCTCGTCGATGTTCGCGTCTCCAACGCTTGTGTCCTGCGTTTGTCATCACCACCAGCACAACCACCGTCTCCGTCGTGGCTGCGCCTGCTTTCGTGCCCACCGCTTCGATCCGGTGCCTACGTTGTTCCCGCTCGTTTGGCTTTCGCTTGGCTGGGCTGCCCTACACCCTGCTTTGCGACTATTGACTTCCTCTACTGATGTAAAGCCATTATCGCGTCACAGACCCGTCTCACCGTCCGGATAGGGGCCGATACAAGCCGCGCGGTTGCAGCTATCGTAGTGCAAATTGCAAACGCCGTATGGACGCAATATGAGTGCACGCTGATTGTCTCGTCTCCCATCCACTCATCTGTCCCAGTCGGCGTCTCTCCATCGAGGACCAAATACGCATACATTCCACGCGCCGTGTGTACCGGGACACCACAGGCGACATCTGCGCCATCGAGCAGACCATTCGGGTCTTGGACCCGACGACCGGCGGCTACGTACCGGTCAAGCAGTTGAAAATCGGCTTCTCCACCAGTGTACCCCGCCGACAGCGGAACTACCGCGACAAATGTGTGGGAGTAAACTTCAATTGGATTTGCAGGTGGCTGCTCGGACATCAGGCGCATCGGTACGTTCTCCGAATGTCGATTTTCCTCTCTAACGGTTTCCAGAGCGGCTTTCACATTTGAGTCTACGGCAACGGGGTGCAGTGGCCGACCGCACAGAGTGCACGTGTTTCGTTTGCCACCAAGAGTTCTACGACCTCGGTGACTTGTCGACGGAGGATGGGTAGACGAGGGCGAGAGCACTTCAGACTGATGAATCATGCTTAACATCGAAACTACTTGTCATTTAATTTTAATTTAAAAATATGCTGTCTTATGAAATATGTTTTTGTTAATGTTGTCGGCGACTATGAACGACTACGTATGCATACAACAACGTCTTGTGTTCTTTTACACCGGGCCACTGTTTAGGCTGGTCTCCCTCTTTGTTCCCATCACGTCACCAACAACCAACGGTCGAGCGAGGTTGAAGTTGGCATCACCAGCATCTAGTGTTTTTAAGTCCTTACCATATCCTGATAGCAAACTCTGCCTGGTGTGCAGGGCAGCTGGAACAGGCTGGAACAGCGGTTGTATTCGTCCAAGGAAGCATGGCATGGTGTAGGCAAGTTATAATAGGTGTTTCGAATAATTATATTGGTATTGAGTCGAGCACAAGTGACTGGGAGCAGGTGACGAGGACACTATATTACCACAATACACGCCTCCTTATATGGGCGTTTGGCGTAGTTGGTTCCTCCGCACGCTTGACATTTCCTTCATATTTTGCGCGTGGGTTCGATTCTTATTGCTGGCATTTTCTAAATTATTACTCGAATAGGCACCTCCGGGACATCAAAACACAACCCAGGAATTCCAGTGGAGCGACCGGTATTTTCCTCTGCCTTGTTGGGAGCTGGAATTCCACTGATCTGACCGGTTTTCTCCATCTTTTGCCCTTCCTCTGGCTGACACCGGGAAAACGGTTGGCAGTGTAGAAGAGCTGAACGAGAAGAGAGATAAAACCCAGCAAAAATCCGCATTCCCCTCCCCTCCTCCCCATACTTCTTTCGCCGCGCAAACGGCACCCGTTACTACCCCAGTTCACAACCAGTTTGACTGGTCCCGCAATCACACCCCACCATCACTCAGCTGGACAAAACCCGGATATTTCCACCCCTATCACCCAGACCCTCCATTAGCCCTTCACGGGGCACCGCGTCTTAGTACTTAGTTTACTTGTTGCGGTATAGAAATGCAGATTCAAAAAAAAAAAAAAAAGTCACCAACGGTGTTGCGCTGCGAGACGACCTACAGTTAGCGGTCCTTGTCAAAACTCTGCGGGCATAGTGAAGATATATATATATAACTTGGGCACTATTAACATTTGGACGGAGAATAAGTTGACTAGATATACAGTATGTTCAAGATCAGTGAGCAGGAAATAAGGTACGCATGATGAGCTCAACGAGAAAGACTATGCCAGGGGTTTGGTCTGCTCGTGCGGTGTGTCGTCTTCGTACACCCCGCCCTCGACAGTCGATGGCACCTCACTCTCGACAGTCTCAGCGACATTCTCCGTGCTTGCGGGCAGTGGTACGCGCAGCGCGTAAATGTACGCCTCGCCGCCTTGCATGTTCTTCGGTGTCGATTCCGAATCACTCCTGGGCGACACCAGGTCAGCCGCCTGATCTACGAACAATGGCTCTGGCACGGTTCGTGCGTCCGCGTGCGAGGCCGCGTCGGTGTCACTCCGGTCGTCCCCTTGGTCTGACTTTTCGTACATCTCGACGTTCTCTGCACTGAACCCGCCCGTGCGAATACTGTTGGACGTCCAGAGGCTCCGTCCGTCGCGTGCGAGCGAGGGCGTCCCAGCACCACCCTGCTGAACTCGTGCGCTCCACCGGCTTGCCTCGCTCTCCCAGCTGCCCCGGCGTGAGCTCCGCGGCCGCAGCGCACGCACACTCGCGTCCACGTCGTCGTCACCCAGCAGATACTGGCTCGTGCTTTCCGCGTCTGCATAGGTGATGCTGCCTCCAAAATGCGAGAGCGAGTCCCCGAGCGCAGACGGCGGGGCGGAGCTCCAGCCGGGTGTGTTGACGCCTGCACGACTCGGCATCGCGTAGGCCGAGGACGCGAGAGTCAGGACGGATGCGTTGTCGAGCGGGGGCGAAGAAGGACGCGGGTTGTTCCGCGGGTGGTGGGCGGTGTGAAGAGGGGCCTGCACCGACGAGACAGTGGCGTGGGGTGTGGTCTGCGACGAGCTCGGGTTGGATGCATGGGTGCGCCCTGCAGCATCTGCCGCAGACGAGATGGGGGACGGGGGAAGGGCTGAGAAGGTGATGGATGCACCGCTTCCGACTACTGCAGGAGTGGTGTTGGTGGACGATGATCGAACGTGGAGGCGGTTGATTGGGGCTGCGGGGGCCTGCGCGATGTGAGCCATGCCGTTCCCATTCAGGTCTATGCTGAGGAGGGTGGTGGGCTTTGTGCTCGCGGCTATGCTCCTAAATGTGCGTGGGTCGGAAACATAGGACGACGACGACGGGGACGGGGACGGCGAGGGCGGGGAGCTGGGTGGCAAAGGACGCATGGACGCATCCTCGTCTGCCTCCAGTGCGCTCGTCGGAGACCAGGTCGAGTCGCGGGCAATGGACGAGTGTTCCGAGGCCAAGTCATTCGCGTACAGCTCGCCGTCGTCCTCCTCATTTAAAGAGATAGTCTTGCGACGGGCGACATCGAGCTTGGACAGCTGCTTCGCGTTACCGTTAGGCAGGGGTGCCGATGAGATGCGGTTGGTTACACGGAGGGGTATTGCGGCCGTGGCCCGTCCCTGTGCGCGCGAGTCGGGTGGCTGCTGGTTCTCGGCGCGCTTTGACTTGACGAGCGAGCTGCCGCCTGCAAGCTTGCGCTGAAACCAGTTGATAATTGGCTTGCTGGAGCGGTGGGACGCCTTCTTCTGCTCGGGCGGGACGACTGACTTTGGGAGCGATGTGGGCCGTTTCGCGGGGAGCAGCTCTTTTTTGGGGGGAGAGTGAGCGTCGATGCTCTGGCGGGCAGCAGGGACGGTGGCTGGCATTGTGGTTGGGAGCAAGGCCAATTTCGGAAGCTATTGGTACAAAGTGCTACAAGCGGCGTGGTGTACAATCCTTTGATCACTGCGCGTCTGTTCAGCGTCTATTCTGCTTCAACTATCAATCTGCTTCAACTGTATCAATCAAAGTGAACCCTGGACTACCAATGCCAGCCATGAGCCTTATAAGCAAGCAAGCAAGCGCCAGATTTCCCGCAGAGCACCACCACAATGTCCTACAACTACTCGTATGGCTCCGACTCGTCCGACGACGAATATGTCCCTCGAGCGCGTCCACCGCCTCAGCCACCAGCCCCACCAGCTAGACGGTATAACAGCTACGATCCCTCTGACGACGATCAGCCGTTTAGCGCGCCGACCTACTCGAGTCAGTCTAGGCAGCTGCAGCCGCCTCCACCACCTCCACCGTCTCTCCAGCCAGGCAGGGGGTATGGCACTGCTCCACCGCCGCCCAAGGTGGATAATTATGCGCCGGGTGCATCGTCCTATCGAGCTTCGCCGCCCCCGAGCACCTATAGCTCTCCGCCGTACCAATCACCGCCTCCGAGCGCGTACCATTCGCCCCCGCCCAGTCAGCATCGCGCGCCCCCTCCCAGTAATTATCAGTCGGCGCCGCCGAGCAATTACCAAGCGCCTCACAGTAATTATCAACCGGCCTCGAGCAAAGCGCTTCCCCCGGCTAACTTCCGCGGTTCAACCCCGCCCAGCAATTATCGCCAGTCCCAGCCGCCGCCGCCGCCTCCTGCCGGCGCATATCATCGCGGTCCGCCTCCTAGTGGCACCTATCGCCCTTCTCCGCCTCCTGTTACGCGTGGTACACCGCCCTCCGCGTCCACTGTACAGCAGACCCCCCACAAACCTTATGCCCCCTCCGGTCTCAACCGCGCCGAGTCCTACTCGGAAGATTATTCCGCCTACGGCCTCTCTAACACGTCCCCGCGGCCAGCAACGGGTCGATATATGACAGAGGACATGTCAGGCCGCGTCGGGGAGAGGAACGCCAGGGACCTCGAGACCCCACCGGCGATGGACCGACGCAAGACGGAGCAGATGGTGCTGGCCATCGGCGCGAATGTCAAGCGCGATGAGGCCTCCATGGCTGCAAAAATCGGTACGCGTTTGACTGCTGCTTCTGACGAGTTGCTGACCACCGTTTCAAGGCGACTTGGTGTCGTCCAGTTCTGAAAAGTTGACAGCGGCGCAGGGTATCGTGGACAAGTACGTACACATTTCCATCTTCCAATCCTAATTCACCTAAACAACTTAGAGTGATTGCGAACGACACCTTCAAGTTGGCAAAGGACCAGGTCGAGATTATTCTCAGCCCGGCAAAGGATGTTATTGCGATCTTGGATGTCATGAAAAATATTCATCCCGTCATTGGGGCCGTCACTACTATATTCACGGTACGTCGATTCTTCAACCTATGCCCATTAATAAAGTCTTATCTCGGCTATAGATTCTCATCAAGCTTGAAGTGGATCGGCGAGAGAACGACAAGAGCATCGTGCGTTCTTTCCCTCTCTGCATACTCTTTCCTTGACATTTCCCCCCAAGGCCGTCCTCCACTTGGCGATGGTGAGCAGTGTAACCACCGAAGCCGGCGCCGAATGCTGACACAAGTATAGACGAATCTCCTCTTCATCCTGAGCTACCTTGAGCCCACCTTCGACACCACAGACAAAATCAAGACCATTCTACAGAAATATCTGGAAGAGGTGTGCAAGACAATGAACCAGTTTGGCAACTTTTGCGAGTGAGTACTGCCTACCTGGTGGACGCGGGATGCTGATGCCCGTGTGCAATATCAAGTACATACTACAAGCAGCGTGGCATGGGTATGGCGTCGTTCCTCCTCGTCTTCATCGGCTGCAGCCTAACCCTCGAACTTAGTGCGTATGATCAGGTCGGGCGGGTACAAGACGAAGCTGGCCGGGTTCGCCACCTCGTTCGAGGATCATAAGAAAGGTAGGCGGGCTTCCATACGTCTATATTTTCTTCCAGCCTGAACCGTTCTTCAGAACTGCAGTACTTGATGACCACGAAGACGGCGGCGACAGTGACCAAGATGGATAGCAACGTACAGGAGGTGTCGGCCAAACTGGACCAGGTTCTGGCTTTCATCAACCTCCAGAACCCGAAGGTGTGTGCCTCGCACTTGTTTCTTGCCCTTCTTCCCCGTTAAACCTTCGTGCCCTAGGAACGCGCAATCGCGAAGCGTATCCAGGAGTACCCCGGTGGTGAGGACGCGGCCGTTCTGGACGACAAGCTGCTCGCGAAGATCGGCAAGCTCCTCAAGGAGGAGATATCCTCGCAGACCAAGTTCGCGCTGCGAGAGAACATCGATGACGTGCTCAAGTCTAATTTGTGCGCGTTTCTATAATTTGCTTGCCTGTGATATCTGACACGCACCCGGCGCAGTGCGCGGTTCGGGCTGAAGGTCGAGACGGCGATGCATGAGATCAAAGACGCGGTGGAGCGGTCGACGGAGACGATCATGACCCGCGTGCGTATATTTCTGATGGACTGCTTCGTTTTTTACTCAACCTGCGTAGCTCGACTCCGGCCCGCACGACTTGATTGAGGACGAAGATATCAAGGCGGTATGGAAAGAAATGGTAAGTATCGACATCTGTCCATGGCCGCCCGTCCGAGACCGCTCACCACCTGTAGAACTGGCGCCTCAGCTGCAAGTGCCGCCACTTTGTGGACGCCGTGCACCACCACTACGCACAGAAGTTCGGTAAGTACACGCTCGAGACGGGTGAGCCGCACCCGGAGCGCTGGACGCTCAAGTTCCTCGGCAATATCATCTGTGCGCCTTTCTTCTTTCTTGTGTTGCGTTCCCCTGCTCACTTTTCTCGGCGCAGTCTATCCTGCCATTGGCAAGTCGCGTTTGGTTTTCTGGCCTCATGCTGACACTGCCTCCAGGCGACGCAATCGATGAAGACGGCAGGTACGCAGCTCAGTATCATGCATAACCATCGAACTCATGAGCGCTGTTCCAGTGGATATATTTCTGTACATGGTGCGTTCGGCACCTCCTGTCCAGTAGCTCCTTATTCTAACCCTAACCTTAGAGGCTAACAGGTACGAACAATCAATGATAATTCGATCTTCCCACGGTTGAATTCAACCCCCAGATTTTTCAATTCGCGACCCCGCGGCTGGCCCCCGCCTCAATGGTGATTCTTCTATGTAAACTTTTACTTCTCCGCTCATTTCGGGGTTTTTTTTTGCCCAGGATGGCCTAGTTTGTTCCCTGATCGGTCATGGTTATCCTAATGTCTGACTAATAATTAGCTGGGCCGTGGGGTGGTACATGAATGCGGTATCGTACGTGAACTCATTTATTCCCAACTCTTCCGTCCTTATGTGCTGCCCACAGCTACCGCCATCGCTGTGTGGTATGCTGCATACTCTCCGCAAGCAGTCCCGGTCGCTCATCGCTCATCCTCGCAGGCGCTACTTGAATCCATCGAAAAAGCTGCAAAGAAGGTTATGCCACAGAACAGGAGCGCCTTGAAGCCGTATCTGAAGAAAGACTGCTACGGCAAGATCGACCTCATGATCTCTGGCTTGTGGGTGCCTTGACCGCACACTTCTTCATTGCCGTGAAATTCAATTGCAATGCTAGGTATACGGATAACCTGCAATACCACGGCGAGGCGACGGGCTCCGAGTACGAGAGTCTTGGAAAGTTCCGGCGAGAGCGTATGGATGATGAGATGAATAAAAGTGAATGCCAATACCCTTGACTTACCGCTTCTGGCGGTCATTTGCTGACGTGGCGTCGATCAGTGAACGCTCATCTCGCGAAACCCAATTATGAGCTTGATTCCAAGGAGGCCGTTCTGGCGGTGCTGGGTACGCATCGCGTGGAAACGGTAAGCGGAGCACCTCACGTGACAAACAGAATTGAACTGAGCGCATCCCAGTCTGTGCTTTGTCTGCTTTATCTCGTACTCCGGAGGCATAAGAAAATTCTTGACTTCGCTTCATCCTTGGTGCTTGAAGAAATGGAGTTCGAGACACTTGTAGAAGTGAGGTGGTGCCATAATCAAGCCTCCACCTCTGACCCTCCACAATTGTGCAGTGCATCGAGAATATTTCGAGCGCCTTTGAAACACGGTTCCGCAATCTGATGGAGAGCTGGAGACAGCAACGTATTGATACGAAGTGCGTGGTATTTCCAGTAAAAGCAACAGTAACTGATAGTATTACAGGTTGCAGGCAGGTCTGGCTCTTGATTGAGTCTTTCGGGTGTTGATCGGTTCTGTTTAGATCGGATGTTTCCACGGAGGATTGTACCAGGCTTTCCATGAAGGTGAGCAGTCTGTTCTCTGACATCGTGACATATGCTTATTGCTCCGCATCCTAGAATATTACGATGTAGGAAGTGTTTCGAATTAGATTCGCGCGCTGACGTTTGTAGAATCAATCTGACTCGAATTCGGACTGGGATTATGAGTTGGATCCTTCCGACGACGAGGAATGGAAGGCGGAAGAGGCCGCTGCGCATGCAGAAGATGCTTCCGACCCCCGAAAGGCCAAAGACATTCTGCTCTACGGAATTCCGCCACAGCCTTCCAGGGCCGAAACACAGAAGTTGAAGAAGGAGCTCGAGGCGAAGAAAGCGAAGAAAAAGGCGAAAAGAGAAGCATCCGTCCCTCTCTTGGATAGCGACAGTGATGTCGAGACGAGTTACAAGGGCAAAACCAATGACAATGTTCGTTTTGTCGCGGAAGGCTCAAACCAGTATTGACAATGCAGCAGATCTCTTCGTACGACTCTGAAGAGGGCAGTGATGATTATAGCACGGTAAGCGACCTACATTCGTCCTCAGTGAACCTGTTGATCATATGACTTTAATAGGGAGCTGGCGAATATGATGTACGTTAAAGGGCCTGTGCTGCTTTCTCAATCTAACAATTTTTTTGATTGCAGCGTGCGAAGTCTGCGGCGAAACTGAACGAATACGACTCGGATGATTACGAAAAATATGAAAACTCTGACATCTGGGATTCTGATTCAGACTCCGAATCGGGTAACTCGTCGGATTCATCCGCCTCTAATTTCGTCACAAGGGTATTTGCTTTTCTCTATCTTTCTGTACATGTTTGTTGATCTGGCGATTGACCATCAGAAAGAGAAGAAACCCAGTGTTGACAAGCGCCTCACCGATCTGGAAGAACAGCTGTCCGACATGCAGGCCACTCTCAAACAAATCCTATCGCTTACCAAAAAGAGTATCTCAAACCGCTGAGCACTCAGCGAAGTCATAGGCTTTCACACTTCGAAAAAAATGTTTATAATCTATCGCATGTTTAAATGTCGCACCAAGCGAAGCCCTGAATATACTGTACATCGGCCCTCCACGCAACGATAGACTACTATACACGAGCGCCGGAGCCACAAAGCGCAGTCTGGATAGAGCACTGAAGTTATCTTCCTCAGTATCCGTGACGCGGGACGTTATATCCGAGGGTGGCATTTCTCGGGAGCCGACACGAGCCGGGTGGGCATCGAGCACAAATAAGCAGATGCTGGGCAAAACGGTTAGAAATCAACTGGCTTGGCAAAGAGTTTAAAACCTCACAGCAATACATCATCACCGTGCCTCATTCTCAGGCTTGGTTCCTTCCGGCTGCGACGGTTCTGTGTTGTCTGACTGTGTCGAGTCGGCAGGGTGGGGTCGAGGTGTGCGGGGAGCCGCTCTTTGGTTTGCTGGGTCACTCCACGGGAACAGATGCCGTTCCTTCCATCTTCGCTCTCCGGATAACGGCTTGAGACTTGCGATTCGCTCCCAACTGTCTTTGCCGATTCGCACGCGAGCCCCTTGGCTACGGAGATATATGTCCTTTCCCTTCCAGACTCGTCGCCCAATACGCTCTTGCACACGACGGGCCGTCCTTTCCACCACCATCAGGGCATGTCTCTGCAGAGCCTCAATTTCAGAGATATCGCGTTCCAAAACAGCAATATGAAGATCCAGATTCAAGGTGTTGTTTTTCAGGGAAGGAGATGGTGTGCTTTCGTTTTCGAGATCGACATCGAACACATCGCCCACGCCTTTCGGAGCTTTCCACCGGTCCATGATTGTGGTGTATCTGGATGGTCGTGATTTAGGCTCTTCCGGTGACGCTGGCGCGCTGCCGCCACCACCTCTTTTGGGATAAGACGGTAGTGTGAATTGGGTATACGTGGACGGGTCATCATACGGCCAAAGTCTTCGTTTTCGTCTGGGTTCCCGGAACATCTTGAGATTTTTAACATGGCCCCGCTTCCTCGAAAGAATGCGAGAAAGTTTAGTGCACAACCATCGCATTAACGTGAGGTTTTTGTTTCGATTTGCGTCGCCATATACCGGAAGAAGGGTTCCACGGTTTATGGCAAAATGCGGGGAAGGAATTTCCTGCAGCGGCAAATGCCCAAGTTGGCGATTGAGATCAAGTATACCTTGCCTCTCCAACTCGATGGCCTGTTTCAGATAATGTCGAGCGAATGTACCATGGCCAGCCTGCGACACATGCCGAATGAGAATGTTGTATGTGGTGGTATTGGGAGCCGCGAAAGGAGGCGCCAAGGTCGCAGTTGGCTCCATTATAGCACCGTAATCGTCATCGTCATCCTCCTCGTAGGATACAGAACTGATAGAGCGTCTGGGCAATGGCGTTGTGAGCACCTCGAAGGCTTGGACCATCCTCGAAATGTTGTTCAGACGCCCGAGGGTGTCGATAGTTGTATTTAAGGCGGCGGTGGAAAATGGCTGAAAAGTCGGCCCCTTCACGGTGGAACCCGCATCACCGGAAGAGCTTCCCAGATGCTCCAACGGAGGACGGTCTGGATTGGCCAAATCAATACCATACCCCCACTTCATCAGCATCTCGAATCCCTGCATGTCCGTGGTTTCCTTCAGAATCCGCATGGTGAGATCCAGATTCACAGACGTGAATGGAACGTTGAAGGATTTCATCCCATCGACGAGATCTGACACCATTCGACGCGTCACCGCAATCCTTCTCGTCTCGTCTTGTCGAGATACAGGAAGTGTCAGTCTATGTGCTATCGCTTGGAGGCACAGACCGAAAGTTCGGATGCGAGGGGCGAGATTGAGAAATGCAAGCTCCCTGTAGACCTGCATAGCACCGAAATGGTGGCCAACAGCAGCGAACTGTTCCAGGATAAAATGGTAATCATCTAAGACGGGTTGTTCGCCGGACGCGCGTATGTTTCGAATAACGGCCTGCAAACGGCTCTCGTACATGTGCGGTACCCGTGGAACGTTACCCGCAAATAAACGGCGAGTTGCGGATACGCGCAGTAGGCGGTTGGAAGGTGTACATTTGCGCAAGACTTCCTGGTGAATCTCCAATGGAAGGCGGTCAGAGCCGAGGAGAGTCAAGAGGTTGGTGTAGTTGGCCCAAACGCGAGAAGGATTCCCGTTTGAGCGCAAGGAATCCAATAAGAGGTCCAAGTTGGTCCGCCGGATGCGGTCCACAATGTCGAGGCCAGAGGAGTATGCGCGGCTAGAGGGTCTCTGCGTTGAGCCGTGAGGAGGCCGAAATGCGGCGATTCTGAACAAAGGGTATCCAAGTTTGCTCATCTCATTCTGAGACCAGAAAATTGTTGACTGACAGGTGGCGGTGCGAAGCAAACAACATGCAACACGAGTTCCACGATAAGATAACCTTGAAGATAACAGCTTCCTTTTGTACATCTCAGATGCCGCACTTTGTATCTCTTGGTATGTTCATTATTGATGAGTTTTCCGTCCTCGACGAGGAGGGAAAGCCAACTGGGAAGTCTATTACACCACAAGTAAGCGGTACTCGTAACTCGCCAGGAGAATCTGCCTCAACATCCTTTCAGATTGGCGGTGGAGGGACTTACGCTACTATCGGCGCGCGAGTGTGGTCAGTAGCTCTTACGGCGCTTCAACATCGCGTTGAACAGTTTCTCAGGCTCCCGCCAAGTCAAGTGGGAATGATACTCGACAGAGGGTCGGATTTCCCAGCGTCAATGGAAAGCAAACTCGCAGAGTTCGGCGACGAAATGTGGATGTACAGAAATCGGCCAGTTGGAACCACTCGTGCCTTGAACACTTACCGCGGAGATCACAGAAGGTTAGCCTATACAGATGAACAAACGTATATATATATATACAGGTTCGGTTCCTCAATGACCTGCAGTTTCGACTACATCACCCCTAGAGTTCGAATTACTCCCAAGGACCTCCAAGGTACTCGTCTCGAAAAATCCGCGACATTACACTTTATCTGCTCTCCTTCTCGTGCGGCGAGCATAATGTCGGAAGTTCAAAAAATACCAGACTGGAGGCCAATAGTCATATATGAGCCCATACCTGTTAGTCAACTTCGCAAGTGTTGCGAAACTTATTGATCTCATGATAAAGGACAGATGCGTTCCGGACGAGTTGCAGCCCCTCAAGAAAGTTCTACCAGCAATCGATATTCTCAGCCCGAACGCGGAGGAAGCACTCAGTCTTCTATCCTTTCCACTTCCACCAACGGTAAAATCAATTGAAGAAGCTGCTCATAAACTTTTGGAGTTGGGCATTGGTGTCGACGGAACTGGTTGTGTCATAATCAGGAGCGGGAGCATGGGCGCATGTGTCGCCATGAAAGACCAAGCGCCCAGATGGGTGCCTGCGTTCTGGACTAGCAAAGATGAGGACAAAATTGTCGATGTCACAGGTGTGGTCCTCGTGAGCACCGGACAGTTCAGATTGACGCAATTAGTAGGTGCCGGCAATAGTTTTCTTGGTGGACTGGCAGCTGGCTTGTTGTTGGAGGACGGTGACCTTTACAAAGGTGCTTATTGTTTGTTGAAACCTCTTCGAAGTCTCCTTGACCTTCTGCAGCCACGTTTTACGCATCGGTTACTGCGTCCTTTATCATCGAGCAAGAAGGGCTACCCGCTATTTCGATTGAGAATGGGTCGACACAGTGGAATGGCGATACTCCCCAGCGAAGATTAGATGAACTCAAGGCACGACAGATGGAATCACAAGAATAAAATATACACTTTGCTCTCTCTCCGTTACAGTTATGTTCCGCTCGTTGACTGAAATTTGGCCCGGCTAGCCTCAAACAGTTTCTCTTGTGCCGCGAGAAGCTCCTCGGGTGTCAATCCAGATTGTTCGAATTTCGAGACCTTCTTTTCCCTATCCTATTGCAAATTTTAGCACGGTCTGCAGCGAAGGCTCCCGAATGGCGCACCTTTTGCTGCTGCTTGTGTTCCTTGAGAACATCTTCCACTTCGCTTGTGAAGGAGTCGAAACCAAGCCGCTGAATGATAGTTAGCTGTCTAAGAGCAAGCTGCTTGTTGGTTTACCTTGAGCGCTCCGATGATATGCTCGGGGGCAATAGTCTTTTTAGACTCCTGTTCGCAAATCTCGTTCGCCTCGGATGAGATCAAGTGTATAAATTCTTCGAGACATAGTCAATATGACGGGTGGTCTGCAAAGATCCAAGCTGGTACTCGCCTACACAACACTCTATCACCAGATCTCGTGTCTCCTTGGCGCAGACCACGTCGTTGGGAAGTAATTCTGGTGGTATGTGAGCGCTGCGGCCAAATTGAAGACATAGACAGTCGCGTGCCAGTAATCATCTTGGCTACAGTGGCTTTGGGTAGAGAAAGGTCATCGTCAGACGGTGGTGCACCGCCAGAAGTCCCTTCGCGGTCGGACATGGCTCCCAAGACAAGTCAAGACGCGTCTCAGAGATGCGAGTTTCCATTTTGGTGAAGTTTGTTCACGTGCCCTTTGCGTGCCCTCCCTTTGTTTCTCGACCACTATGGCCAATGTATTGTTCTCAACTGTGTTCCCGTGTTGCGCTCATGTTTTGCTCAGGTAAACCCCGTAAACCCCAAGCCATTCATGCAGGAGCTGACAGGCAAGCCTGTATTTGTCCGTCTAAAATGGGGACTCGAGTACAAGGGTTTCCTGGTTAGCACGGACGGTTTCATGAACCTTCAGGCGAGCGCTCCGTCGTCAGCGCGCGTCTTATGTTTATGCTCTCACTCTCCAGCTCGCGAACACGGAAGAGTTCCAGGATGGCCAGTCAAATGGCACGCTGGGGGAAGTCTTTATCCGGTGCGTATTGTTTCGCGTACAAGCAGAATCTGTTCTTATACATGCAATCTTACAAGGTGTAACAATGTGCTCTACATAATAAGTCGTTCCCTCTTTGCATCGAGGACCACATCTAACGACCCTGGTTTGATTACAGGGAGGCACCACCAGAATAAGACGATCGACTCAGGTCCTCCTCCATCAGTGTCCTCCATCCTTGTTACTCTTACATATCCTGTACAATTTCAATCCAAGTTGTTTTTTTGCCAGCAACCTTTGGTGCGACTCACAATTCGTTGATTCGTTAGTATGTGAGTATTAGGAAATGTACTAGTCGTACCCAGACCTTCTGTATTGCGCGATAAGTACAGACACGTTCTAAGATAGTTCTTTGTGATCCATTGATTATTGAATCCGGCTACGACATGCACTTGGGAGCAAGGAATCGAGAGAAGTCCAAGATCGAAAATTTTGGGTGGCGGTGCGTTGAATTATTTAAACTCCGCTTTTTTGACTCCTACCACTCTCTCTCCAACCACCACCATACCTTCTGCCAAAAAACTACATATCTGAGCCACACGATTCCCAATGGCAAAGTCGACCCGATCCAAAGTTAAACGATCTTTCCGCTCGAAAAAGCGGGAAACGGGCATATATGCTGCAACCGAGGCTGCACGCCTGAACCGACTGCACGCCAAACTCAGCACGGTAACTTCGAGGATAGATTTACCTCAGATGGATGGAGAGGAAATGGAAGATGACGAAGACCTACCAGGTTGGTCCTGGTTCACCACTTTTGGTCTTTTGGACGCCCAAGACATCACTGCGGAGAGCATGGGATCTCTGATGAAGGGTTCGGAGAAGCGGAAACACCGCAGGAGACGAAGCAGGGGCTCTCGACGGCCTACGCAGGCAGTCTGTTGCGGCGGCTTGAAGGAGAATTTCGCATCCGTGACGCCTCACAGTCATTGACGATTTTTTTCCCCCGCAGCGGAAGGAGTAAACCAAGACTCAGCACACGGAGAGGGTCAGATAATAATTTTCAGACTCGTTATTTTTTTCATATCGCGCTTTCAGATCCGATGCATGTAGACCCGGAGAAGAAAATCTCGACGCACGGCCCTCGAGGCTCTCGACGGGAAGAGTGGCGGACTTCAAAAGGTCTCGCGGCAAGACCAAGCCCCACAGGCATGAATCGACAAGGCGGCGTCGCGGCCCGGCGCAAGGCAGGGAGATCCAAGAGAAGACGATAGCAGCCACCTCGTATTGCTTTCTCCGTCGTATACTTTGTCTCTTGCAATTCATGGATACCAACACACCTCTCCCACTTGTTCAACAGTCGTGTATTTAAACTACTTAAAACGTTCGATCCAAGATTTCTACATATACACATTTTTTGAGCTTCATTTTACTTCGAGTCATGCGGTGTACTCGGACGATTCTCCGGTGTCGTCGACGTCCTTCTCGGAGTTACAATTACTACCACCGTCCATCGCATGCCGTCCCGCTTCAACGTCGTAGTGGTGTATATCAGTTTTGCTGTAGCCTGCAGTGGGGATGGGGGAGCTAATAACAGCCTGAGTATCCGACTGCGTCGTGACTGGACATGCTCACGAAAACTCTGACATGGTAATGTGCTCAGTTGTTACCAGGACTCCTTCCGGTCGCGTTAACGTGTACTTGGGAACACCAGGAAGGGAGAATGGTGCATTGCTGTGGCGTTCGCTTGATGGCATTATTGCGGCCATTGAATGAACGTAGACATCCGAGTTATAATCCAGCAAACGCATTACTGCTCGACAAGCTGCAATGGATCTGGAAGACTTGGCTCGCAGGTCTGGCTCAAAGATCTAGACGACACTTACGAAACTGTAGCCGCAGGAATCTATCAATGAATGTCTTCATCTTCAACAGGCAACATACAAGACAAACTTACTGTAGCAATGCTGAGGATAAAAATAGCTTAGAGGTATTTGCAGATTAGACGGTGTGGTACATACACGTTCATGGGTGCTGCCGAAACTTAGTTAGCTAGATATATACGGATTGAACTAAAAGCCTACAGTTGAGGTTGAGCAGGTTCAATACCTTTGGCAGGAATCAGCTCAAATCGCGCGCGAATAAAAGACAAAATCCTCACTGCGGGAACACAGTTCATCGAAAAGGTCACGACGAAGTAAACCAAGCCCTGTAGTGGATCAGAAGAGAACCGCGAAAAAGTCGAGTCGACTCAACATCAGTGAATAGCAATTTCCACAAATCTGTGCGAGCCGAATGCCGCGCCCACAACTGAATCCCGTCAACGAAGCTGAACAGTGGAATAGAAAACTACTCACGGCCACTGCAGTGGTGGATAGAATGACGAAGTCGAAACCCATCGCTGAGGTTGCGTTAGCTGCAAGCAACTATTCACGCGAAAAATGTTACTGAAGAAGAATGTGACATTGAGAAGGGATGAATTGGTCGATGCAACTACACAGGTGCGGAGGTTGTGATCCCAGACTGCCTTGACAACGAACATGGTGCGATACAGCAAGACCCAGTGAGCCAAAGAAAGTAGTCCAAGGGGTATAACCACGCTGCGTTTCCTTTCCCATAGAGCAATGCTGTCGGCAGGGGATACAAATCAAATTATCGCAAAGAGAAGAAGCCTTACGTTCTCAGCATGAGTGACGTTGAGGCACAGAGAATCGCCATATTGCCGGTCCACTGGAACGAAAGTGATTAGCATGTCGAGGGAGAGAAAAAGTCGCATACAGAATTGAACGTGAAAAGAGCCTGTAGAAATCGATTAGCTCGTTACATATAGGCGTGCGCGAACAACCATACCCCGCAGTTAATCTATGGTGATGTTCTAGTTGAGATTAACGATCAGCTCCAGCTCAAAAAGCGTACGGGATGGCTGATGGAGAGAGAGATGATTCTGAAAAAAAAAATTACATTACTGTGGTTGATCCTGAGGAACAAATCGATGACGCACAATCCAATAAAGGAGAAGAGCATGCAGTATCGGGAGAGGAAGAAGAATACTGAAGGGGAGTCAGTCGACGCCAGCATGTTGTTAAATCAGGTAACTCTGATGAGTAAATCAGCTAAGAGAAAAATGCACAGCGTGCGGAGCGCACCAGAGGCCATCGGAATCGCCGTCGGCCGGTGATAAGAGACCATTCGAAACCAAAGGTCATGAAAAGCTCCCATATGTGCACACCGAAGAATGCAAATATGATTTTAACGAACGCATCTATGCGACTGCGGTGAGCTGAAAGGCCACTGGATAACATAAGACGAACCGGAATCTTTGAGGATTTCGGCTGTGTCTGACCAGTTAACCATGGTTGCAAGGCAGGTTTAGTGAGGGGATAAGAACGACCCACGAGACGAAACAAAATGTGGACCATTCTATTTAAAAATTCCTCTGCCACAATGTGGCGTCCATACAAATAAATCACGAGCTACTTCGCTTCTGCGATTCTTCTTCGTCAAATCTAGGCCCTAGATAAGCTTTGTGTTCATTAAACTTGCAAGATCTATATCGAAAAAAACCGCAGGGCATGAGGTGAATTATCAGCATTGACAGGTAAAGTCGGACGCAGTCCTCCCATGCTCCTATGCTGGACGAGGACGCAGCGGGAAGTGTCGACACGGCCTTGACTACGGCATGCGGAAGGCGGGACCATCCAATTTGGGTTGGTTTCGTCTCTGTTCCTGACTTAGGAGTAGATCGTTTCACAAACCGTCGCCGTCAAAAGAAGGACGCTATACATACGCTTGAGACAACTAAAACGTCAATGCATGAAGGAACGGATAACTGTATCCGCCAACGGCTAAGGAAGAACTCGCATGCGCCGTGGGTTTTCGGGGGATGGGAGCATGGAAAAATCCTTTGTACGCACGCTGAGTCGATCGAGAATCCCCACTGGTGATTACGTTAAGTGTATGAATCCCCGAATAAAGACGTCCAAGAAACTTTTAACCTCGAGAACCAGAGATCTCAGACGAGTACACCATCCGGCCTAGATGCGAGGACGGATTTTGCACTGGCTGTGAATCCCAACTCCATTAACACAGGTGACTCCATACTACAAT
The DNA here is from genome assembly GCA_029281795.1 of Mycena crocata. Taxonomy (NCBI): domain Eukaryota; kingdom Fungi; phylum Basidiomycota; class Agaricomycetes; order Agaricales; family Mycenaceae; genus Mycena; species Mycena crocata. Next base: position 247,899 of record JARJCP010000124.1, on the reverse strand, counting down.
CACGTTTTAGCTGCACCACAGACCGACCGTACCATCGGCGCCTCCGCTAACAAGCCAGGGTTGCCGAGCGCACCACTTGACCTGCAGAACCCCAAGTCCTTCCTTTACGGTATGTCCGCGGAGGATTTTTAGAGGGACGATCAGAGGATCCGTCATCAAGTCGTTATACACTCTGGAATGGAACACCTGGATGGCCCCATCGTCCGACGACGACGCAAACAGTGGATATGTTGGGTGGAAGGCTAGAGAACGAATGGCGCGCGTGTGATAACTAAGGAAGAAAACGTGAGACGCCTAAGAAAGTTATACGCAGAAAGGCATACCGTAGAATCTTGTACGGCTTGTCGCTGAGTTCAAGGTCGAACCAGCACAACTTTCGGTCGTAGCCACCGACGATGAGATGATCGCCGGAGGGATGAACGTCCATAGAAGAAATCCATTTGATGCCAGGTGTCAGCGTCTTCAGCAACTTTTGCTCGGACAGGTTGTATACCCGAACGTATTGCTGCGTCTAATCGAAAAGTGTGTCAAGTCGCGAAGGGAGGTTGTGTGAAGGACACCGACCGCTACGAAGAAATGAGGCTTTACAGGATGGAAGAGCACTATTTGAACGGCCCCTCTTATCTTTTTAAAAGGAGCCTGTGAGTGCCTTCGCGTAATTTGGTGCATCCAAACGCCTCCTTGCGTGCCGCCGCTCGCTAGGTAAGCAAAAGGCATGAGGATAGAATTCGAGGAATGAGGGCAGATCCACGTACAAACCGTGGCCATGTAGTCGCCCCGCCGATGCCATGCGATCTGCTTGGGGAGGCCGGAAGATTGGGGGAGATTTACGGTAAGAATAGCGGTATCAAAGGACCAGGAGCTGGTCGGCGGAGTGACCCATTTCACCGGCGACGGCGTTTCAGGAGCGGGAGGGAGTGTTGTGGGAGCCAGAAGCGACTGCGTCAGAAGTAAAACTGCAGACGGAAGGTTCGGCGGTATAACAAAATGCAATGCCTCCTCGCTTAAACAGAATCAGCGAGAAGACGCGACAGTAAATAGTTGAACTCACATCCCAACCACGAAATAACTGACATCCAACCGAGGACACCATTCTAAAGCACCGATCTTGCTCTCGAATTTCCATCGTTTTACTTCTCGTCCGACGTTGACCTCCCAAAGGCTGACTCCTCCACTCTCATCACCGCTTATCATCCAGGCGCCATCTGGACTCACGCTGATGCACCGCGCCCGGCTGGAATGGGTGAATTTAAGTGATTTGTAATTAGGGAACGGCTTCAAGCTCTGTGGACTCGGTAGTTTTGGGATTAATGTACTAGGGTCTATGTTGAGTTTGACTCTTTGTATCCGGGGAGCAAGGTAGAGGTCAAGTTGGCGGTTAAATCTATCTTTGATGAATCGATCGTAGGCGGGTACCAGCCGCAGAGCAGAGTGCTTTTTGGGGAGATAATCACGTTCTCTGTCCTCAGCATCGAGAGCCTCCCATTCCGCACGTTCAGCCTCGGTGGGAAGATATTCTTCCGGGGGGTTGTAGGACTCGGAATTTGTGGGGAGACGAGGTTTCGGTGCGGGGAGTGGTGGCGCATGGGAACTAGAGGGTTCGGACCAGATCGCGTAAACCTCTTGTTTTGCCGTCGTTTTCGGTTTCGAAGAAATTATGCGACCCTGGCGGATAGCCCGCACAATTTTCATGACCTGAAGGGAGTGAGACTGGCTTCAGATGCAGTATGTGTGTATCAGATACGACCTTTTGCTTCTCCCATTTACTTGGAACCCATCGGCGTTTTGGTTCCGGGGCAGCGGAGAGCGGCATAACCTCCTCCTTCCCTTTACCAGTGAACCACTCGGTCATCGGCTCGTACGGATCGTATCCAGCGTCGGGAACCTCGTTAGCGTAAAGTCGGCGAATGATATCGAGTTCCTCGGCGGAAAGAGGTTTATCCATTTGAGCATTTTTATCAAATGCGGACGTCCTGAATACAAAGCGTCGGAGAGGTATACAATGATAGAAACGCAGATTCGAACCAAGCAGAAGGATCCTCCACTGTTTGCAGAAACTTGTCCAGTTCATCCCCGCGCGCTGGCCGGAGCACTTTTTTCCCATCCATGTCATAGCCGACATGTGGAAGATCGTCGTACCAATGCATGGGTACATCTCCGACTCGATTCGGGGCCTGGGGAAGATTTAGAGGCATTATTAGCAACGGACATGGAAACTGACGTCTTCCGTCGAGGAATCAGAGTCGTAGTCGGGCTCTATCTCAGGGTAGACGCGCTTCGGTTGGCCAGTGATATCTGAGATGATTGTTTTTGGTTTGGGGAAGATGTCGCGGTCGAGAAAGTCGTCCGAGTCTTCTTCCTCGAAATCCTCCTCGTCTGTCTCTTCACTGTCCCCCTCATCAGCTTCCTCGTTGTCCTCTGAGTCGCTTGCGGCATCTATCTCGGGGAACTCGTCAACCTGGCCATCGTCGGAGGCAGCGTCCTCGGACCCCTCATCGTCACTCAACATCTCGAGAGTTTGAATGGGTGCGCGAAAAGTCGCGGGCTCCCCGGAAGGCCCGTCCTGCGACGCCTGCTTTCTTTTCTTGCTTGAATTCCCCACAGCGGCCATGGTACGGAATTTTTCGAGCGTAGGACCTAGCAGTTAAAAATGCTTCAAGTTGTTTGCTAACAGCGGGTGATGCCAACACTACCACTCATCCCTTATGGTAAACTACGGCGGAGGCGCGTCCCAGTGTCCTGCAAGCATACGCTCTACTGACCTTTTACATAGATGAGGTATCGGCCCTCGTTATTGATGTTGGCACTTCTTCTGTACGCGCCGGATATGCCGGCGACGACACCCCGAAAGCTGTCATTCCAACAACATATGGGTACCAAAAGTCACCGCCCGACGCAGATGCCGCCATGACGGATCCCACAGAAGATCCCATGCACGCTCCTCCGGGTAGGTTTGCGAAGATGTACATGGGCCAGTACGGTCCTTCGGTGTGGCGAGAGGGTATGGAGGTCGCGAACCCTTTGAATGAAGGCCTCAGTGCGTTTCAAACACCGTTCCCCCATCTATTCATTCCGAATCGCGTTTAGTACATGATTTCGAGCCGGTGAGCGCGCTCATGCGGCACGCGATTGTCGATGTTATGCGGTGTAACCCGTCCGAACATCCTATATTGGTGACTGAGCCCGCATGGAACACTCCTGCCAACCGGGAAAGAATGGCGGAGATCATGTTTGAGGAATTCCAAGTGCCGGCGTTCTACATAGCCAATACAGGCGTTCTCAACGCGTAAGCTTTCGAATTCTCTTCGTTGCACCAACATGCTAAATATTTATCACGCACCTAGCTTCGCAGCCGGAAAAGGTTCTGCCCTTGTTATCGATGTTGGGCAGACAATGGCAAGCGTAACCCCAATAGTGGATGGTTTCGTCCTGCGAAAGGGCACGTTTCAACCCTATTTCGTACTGGGAAAGTCTAATTAATTTCGCAGGTCTCGTCTATTCTCCGCTGCCCAAATTGGTGCACGCGCATGCACGTCATATCCTCCTATCTCCCAGCCCACAGCGCGGAGGAAGGGGAATAGATTTATTCCCTCACCAGCTCGTTGCGAACAAAATGGTTAGTCGAGTTTTGGAAATTATTATTGTTTTCAATGGAAAGCATAGGCGGTGGAGGTAAACGCCCCCCCACGTTTCACTCTCCGTGAAGATCGCGTTCAAGGCACGACGGAAAGTTGGCGGACCTGGTATGAGGCTCGCGAAGTGGACGAGTGGATTCAAAGTGTTGCGGGTATTTTGGAGCAGGGCTGGAATGACCAGTATGTCTTGGACACCAAGTCTACAATTTCGTTGACATTTTCCCTTCCAGGGCTGCTGCGTCTCGACCGCCCCGGCAATACGAGTTCCCAACAGGGTACAACGCTTGGTTTGCCCAAGAAAGATTCTCAGTCGGGGAACAATTCTTTTGGCATTCGCCTCAGTTGCTGGTAAGCCGAGTTAGGCGCGAGCGTCCTTATCAGTACCGACAATGTGAACCCAGGCATCCAATCCCGGCCTTCCCAAAACAATACCCGCTCTCATCAGTGAATCGTTGAGGGCTTGTGATCCCGAGCTGCGTCAGGTCCTCGTTGGCAACATCGTCCTCACCGGTGGTGGAAGCTTGTTCACTGGATTCGGGGATCGACTTTCAGCTGAACTTGCCAGAAGTTTCCCGCACGTAAGTCCGACGCTGCTCAAACAACAGAAGCAATATCTAATCGTCCTCAAGGTCAAAATCCACTCACCAGGAAATCCTGTCGAACGGCGCTACGGTGGATGGCTGGGCGGCAGCGTCCTGGGCAGTCTGGGCACGTTCCATCAGCTCTGGATCAGCAAAGAAGAATGGATGGTACGTGATGCTGCACTTGAACGCCACGACTTTTCTGACGATCATGGATTCACCAGGAGCACGGCAAGGCGATTGTGGGCCAGAGATGCAAGTAGCGACGGGATCACTTGTACTAATAGATACTATGTTGTGCCACCACCAGACCAATGAGCGCAAACCATGCGTTCACAACAAGCGTGATTGTGCAACAAAAAAAAACACTGGTACATGGCACATACAGTACATGTACAGAAAGAAATAACCTACACGCCCGACATCTCTGCAAAAAATAAGTTTTTGGCAACTGTTGAGGAAAGCACAGCTCCCCAATCCCCTCCCAATATCCATGCTCTTGTCAGTCTGTGTACGGGCCAGTCTTCCTGGGAGTACGAGACGAGCGTCCGGGCAAAATTAAGAGGATAGAGATGTGGTGGTTAGGGAGGGGGATTGGCTTCATCGTCGGCAAAAGTGTCGCGCGCCGACGAGTCGCTCGGCCATAAGAGAATAATTGTAGAAAAGAATGTATAGTGTGGGGTTTTTGAGCGCAAAATATGAGAGTAAAGCACTCATTAATGGAAGAAAGAGAAAGGAAACCTCGGGCTTGCGAGCGCAAATCATCCAATATCTCGTTCAACTAGCCAACCAACCCGTTGCAGTGTTTTCATGAAATACCCTGCCTTAATACGCCTCGACGAATTCACGCCTTTCGCGGGAATTCATGAGCATGCCCAGGCCACCGATAGCCTTGCGTCTGATTCTGGTGGCAAAGTTCTTTGGTCCAAGCTCATCTGCTCCTGAGGGAGGCCCACGGGGCTGCCGCACGGGCTGGCTGGCCATCCTGTGACCAGGAACTGGAGCATACTGCTGTTGTTCGGCAACAGCGGAAGCAGGCCTTCCAATCCCCAAGCCCTCATACAGTTTCTTGGAGGCTTCCTCGCGCGGCGAGAGAGGTATCTCGTTCGACGATGAGGAGTGGGGAGTGGTTGGGTTAGAGTTCGTTCCCGCCGACTTGGAAGAACTCGAAGAATAGCCATCATCGTTCTCTCCTTGGTTTGTATCGATCGCAACCGCCGGCATAGGCTGGGACGCGACGACACTGAACCGCAGAGGCTGCGGACGGGATTTTCCTACAGGAGTGGGAGACGCAACGGGGGGAGGAGAGACCCGCCGTTCGACCGGAGGAGGGGTGACTTTCACACTGGGCGACCGGTTGTTGCCGCTGAGAACGGAATTATTGTTCCCACCACGGCGCCAGGTGGACGCAGATTCGGACTTGGAGGGAGTCAAGCTCGAGTTGGCGTTGACATTATTGGAGGCGGGACTGCCGAGGGATGTGCCTCCGCTGATTACCGTGGTGGAGTGGGGCGTCGAGGGGACAGACGCAAGATCGTAGTCTTCCGAGGCAAATCTGGAGGCGGGACTACCTGACAAGCTCGTAGGGCGACTGCCAAATTTGCCACCGAGGGCGGCTGTCATTGGGACCTGCTCGTCCACAACGTTGGTCTGGGCGGCACGACGCATTTGAGCGCTGAGGGTGGCCGATCGCAAATCAAATGAAGTGCTAAGTGGGCCGGCGGTGGCAGGGGGGTTAAAGCTAACACGTCTCGGGCTTTGCTGCTGCTGCAATTGGACCTGCGCCTGTGCGATAAGTTGAGCCTGGTATTGCTGAGCCTGAATGGTCTGGGTGATTTGTATCAGAGGAGACCTTGGACGAAAAACAGGGTGGCAAACCTGCATCTTCATTATCTCGAGCTGCATCATCTGCATCTGAAAGGCCTGGGCCTGAGCTTGGGCAGTCTGGTTGGGCTGCGACAAGAACGCAGGGTTGAAGGGAGGGCTGTTCGGGTTCATACCACGCTGCTGCTGCTGAGTAAATCTGTTGTCGGGACCATCGACCGCGGCGGTCATGGGCATGCGGGGAGCAGGGTGGCTGGCGAAGACGTTCTGTGCCGGCACCTCGAGGATCTGATCGTCGTCCTCCTCGGGAAAGATTGAGGAATGGAGCTGGGAAGCGAAGCGGGGTACGTTGAAGGACCCCCCCGGAGCGGCGGTGTGGGGAACGGTGGCCGAGGTTGAGCGAACCCCGCCAGTGCGGAGGCCGGAAAGAAGGGAAGCGCGAGGGTTGGGAGATGCGGTGGTCATTTGCAGATAGATAAGATGATTACGTTGAGGACGGCGATTATGGACAGAATGTAAGTGGCAAGCAGGGATACAGCTGAAAGGAGAGCATTGAGTGAGATGGTGGACATGAAGGCACAGACGACGTACAGGGAGTTGGTTGGGTGCAGACTTTAGCTCTCTCGGGGTAAGGTGGCGGGGGGGAAAGAAGAGGAAGTGATATATGTATTTTATGAGAAGAAAGAGATAAGAGGGAGAGGAAAACCACCCAAGCGCCCGAGGTGAAAGTACAGAGCCAAGCCTGCCACACAGGCACCGCCACTGCCCAAATGATCTTCACCGTCTTACGCAGTCGCGCTGTCTGTTCGCGCATTCCCCGCCGCCCCTTGTCTCGATCCTTCCACTCGTCGTCGTCGCGCCGTTCATACAAGTCGGGCTACTTTCGCTTTCTTGACGATGTTCCGGAGGACACCGTGTTCTGGGGAATCATCGGCCTCAACGGCATGGTCTTCGCCATGTCCTGGTGGGCCAAGAAAAAACTGGTCCTTGGTCTCTCTGCACGGCGTGTCTCGTCTCATATTGCGTCCAGGAAGTCGAGCGCAATCCAGCTCTCTGGTTGATGATGCGCAAGAATTTCTACTCCAATTGGAAAAACATCTCAGAAGGCCGCATGTCTGTTGTTCGCGGCGACTCCTCTGATTCTGTCTCACCATCTGCAGATGGACGCTATTTACATCGACATTCACGCACAGCGATCGTGATCTCAGCCATATTCTGTTCAACGGATTTACTTATTATTTCCTGGCGCGGCCAGCTCTGGGGGTCCTGGTCGGTGCATTCATACGTTGCGCGAATCTATCTGATTCCTTCACCAGGGTAGTAGACACTTCCTGTTTCTCTACCTTGGTGGTAAATTCTACCGTTCTCCTCTGATCTCTGAACTTATCAACACCTCTACTGTCAGGTGGCGCGTTGGCGGAGGTAGGCTCGATCGCATACAACCAGATCTTTCGAAACGGCCGTGATCCATACTCGTGCGGTGCTAGCGGTTTGTCGACTCGTCATCTTTTTCTTTTCTGTTTTACACCTTTGCACAGCTGCTTTGTACTCTGTGCTTTCATTCTTCGCCTGTCTAGCACCCACTTCGAGCTTGCTTCTGTACGGAATTATCCCCGTTCCGATGTACGTCGCTGTACCGGGTCTGTTCACTTATGATCTCTATCGCACTGTAAACGACAAGGTTTGGCCCACACCAGAAATGCATGACCCATTACTCACTTTTTTTTCTTTTTCCAAAGGGTGGTACTGTCAATGCATCCGCCCACGTCGGGGGTATATTAGCTGGTGTGGGCTACTTTTTATTAAGGAGGTTCCGCGTATTCTAGTACCCACTGAACAACTTTTTTTTTGTCATGCATCGCCTCCTTCCCGGCTTCTTTAACAAGTAGGATGCTCAGAATGTTTGCTGTCCAACAACAGTTTGTTTCTCTGAGTAGCACCTTCAATAACAATAGATCGTCAGAGTTTAGCGCCCTGTCCTGAGCGTTTAAGAGTCGTTTTGCGGCACTACTTTGATTCAATCCCGGATGCCGCCGCGATTTCATTTCCTCGCGGAATAGTTGCTTCCGATCCTTTCTTTCATCCTGCCATTGTCTTGCGCAAAAAAAAAAAAAAAAAAAAAAAAAATTCGGGAAGATCAAGTGCACCGTACGTGCGGCGTGCTGTGCTTGATCTTGTGCTAAATCCGTCCGCGGAGGCAAAGACCATCATGCATAGCTGTAAGGGCTTCCAGTACAGCATTTTCTACAGCATGCCTCTCCTGGCATTTAAGCAAAGACGTTCTGTGGTCTAGCTCTTTCTTAACCCCCCATAACCCAGCCATGTCGCGCAATCCCATCATACGTCGGACGACTGGGCTCGCCTTGTCTTTGGGCAAGACCGCGGCCCAGATCACCGCACAATTCGCGCCTGTTCCGGCTTTAGCACCTGCGGCAGGTAGACTTGTTTTCATCTTCACCAGCGTTTGATTTCAAACTCTTCATCCCAGAACTTATCTGTGGCATCATCGTACTGTGCCAGAACGTATCGCAAAACCAGTACGCGTCTCGTTTCGAAGCCCTGACGCGCTATGCTGACCGTTTGGCTCGTAAGCAATGCTGCTAGCCAACTTCGCGATCGGTGTCACCGCATGGGCTTGGTGCTCTACGACAAGTACACTGCGAAAGAAAATGTTTCGGCCGCCATAACTGCCTACATTGAGTGAGTGGATTGCTGTTTCGGACTAAGTAGAAGCGGACTCAAACTGCGTCAATGCGTAGCTGTTTGATGTACATCCATACAAGAATGACAAACTGGACTCAGACGAGCAGATTCCAAGCCTTCATCAATCAGAATGATATCGCAAAGGATATTGAGCAGTGCCATAACCGGCTCACGGACTGCTTCACATCATTTCAGGTATGTTTTTCTCGAAGTATGAAACATGCTGATCAAATTCTCGCTCAGATAATTTCACAAATCGAGATACACGACTGGCAAACCCAGTTCAAGCTCGACACGCAGCAAGATTTCCGGGAGCTAAAGGATTACCTATCCTCCATTGAAAATTCACAGACCCTCACGAATGAGATGTTGAATGCCCAAGGCTCTGATATCCGACAATTAATGACCTTTATGCAACATGTGCGTCTGGACTTGAATTCGTCGATGTACCAAGGCCTAACATGAAGCAGTTGCTCGGCGATAACATCAGAACTGCTGACCGCGTCCACAACGGCTTGAGCAGTAACCTTTATGATCTGCAATTCAAGAGTGACGAGCTGCTGCCCGACTTTCATCTCCGGTCCGGTGAGGTTGTTCGAATGGGTGAGTTCTAATCATTTTCCCCGCATTTCATCTCATTTGTTCGTCGCGCAAGGTCAATTTCCTATCAGGTACTACCCGCACTTTTTTTTTCGTTGACGTTTTCGTGTAACCTCTTTCTCGCACTCTCAGTGGAACCAGTGCCATGGTGAGAATTTCCCTCCAATATCCCATTTCGGACGCTGATCTTGTTCCATCAGGACATCTACGAAGGTTCATAAACATTGCTGCCTTTATTTGAGGTCTCATCCTAGTTCAAGGTCTTTATCTCCAGCGGGAGAAAGTGGCAATCAAAGTCGTTCGGGCAGTCAATTCGAATGAACACAGTCTTCGCGTGGGTCGCTTCGCATTATTTTATTTGACATTATATTTATGGCATATCAGCGTTTCAAGAGGGAGTGTGAGATCTGGAAAGCTTTGTGGAGGATCGACCGAGGAAAACATGTCCTCCCATTCTACGGCTTCTGCCAAGAAGATGGGCCATTTCCGTAAGTTTATATCACTTGATTTTGAAACCACCACTCATTCAGTAATCAGCTACATGGTTAGCCCTTGGCAGGTTAGCGGCTTCTACTTTCCGTCCTTCGGATCATTATTTACTTGAACATAGCCGAACGGTACTGCTTTGACCTACGTCAAAAAGTATGACACCAAAATCGACTACCTTCAGCTGGTCTGCTATTTATCACCCCCACATGTGCCTGTTTCACATTTGGGATAGGTCAAGGGAGTGGCTTTAGGCATTCAAGTTCTGCATAGTATGAATCCCTATGTCGTTCATGGGGACATCAAAGCTGTTAGTTTCATAAATTTCTGCCCTAGACGCCATTCTGAATTCAAAAAATAGAGCAACATTGTTATTGACGCTCTCGGCAACCCACTGATTGCAGACTTTGGCCTCTCAAGGGTGCGTCTCGGCACGCAACATTTTCGATCGAAATGGAGACGGTTTTTTGCAGATCGTTGAGGACATTACTGGGATACCTTTCAGTCAAAGCCGTGGCGTGAGCGACTCCTATCGTTGGTTTGCTCCCGAAGTCTGTATCGGCAACGGAATGCTCAGTTTAGGCTCCGATGTCTACGCCTACGCAATGACTGTGCTCGAAGTAAGCTTACTCGCGTTTCGAACGTTACTATTCACTGATGCAGCTCTTTCTCAGCTTTTCACGCACGAACAGCCCTACAACAACATCAAGCACACCACGGAGGTTGTGATTCGGTCCGCCAAAGGAGAACAACCCCCGCGTCCGACGGGGCCTCGCGTCCTAGAGCGAGGTCTCAACGATGCGCTCTGGGAGTTGTTGTGCAGATGCTGGGTCAACGAGCCCTCGCAGAGACCGACGATTCAGCAGATTCTCGACATGTTCCCGCAGTGAAATACGCAGTATTGTTCGAGAATCGAACCCATGTAATCATGTACCATACGAAGACTCTTTCTGACTTCTTCATCTTTTTTTCTTTCGGCCCAAGTCCCGAATTGGGATTGATCAGGCATCAAAATGCAACGTTCCGAAGTTCTGAGTCTATGCACCCATTCGCGTCCTATGTTCTCCGTAGCTATTACAAGGCCACAGGCTGGAACGAGGACAATTTATACGCCAACATCACTCGTTCCTCTAATGGTTTGTGTCCCCCCCCTACCTAGAGAATTCCACTCAATGATCGTACAGCAATCCTCGATTTTACGGTCCCTCGAGGGTTGCATCTCTCCGTGTCTAAATCACCCAATTCCTTGTTCAAGACGACATATTCCATGAATGCTATGCCCTCCTTGAATGGGTCCGTTGGATATATCTTCACCTCCTGTGATCTCGACGTGAAGGCCTCTGGAAATGTCCGGTTCAAAGATATGATTGAGCGGTTCAGAGTCTATGATACTCCCCGGAGACCTGAAGCTAAGGAGGAAGAATGGCTTGCTGGGGAGCGTGTAGACAAACGCGGTACGGCCTAGAATTGGCGATCCGGACTTGCAGCTCAGATTTGCAGACTATCTTCTATACGGCAGGTTCTACCTTCCCAGTGGACGGCTAGACGCGCTCTATTCCACGAGACTCACACCAACACTTCAAGCCCTAGTGGCCGCTATCTCCCATCCGCCCTCAAATTTGCCGTCCGATATGGGCAGTCGTGGCGGAAACGTCAGTAACCTCATCGTCAATTTACAGCACGATGTTGGGAAGTGGTGTACCGAGTACACTTGGAGCGCAGATGATAGCATGTGGGGTGTGAGGGTTCTTCATAATTTTGGTAAACTCGGTATACCGGCCGAGACCTCAGATGACCCAGACAGGAAACCATCAACCGCCGGGCTCAAGAGGGTCGACGAAGAAGATGCTGTCGAGGGCGGACTCAAAGGGCGTGTATCTGCTGGGGCTGAATTTTATTTCAGCGCGAAGGAAAGAAGTGCCGGTGGTCAGTCCGAACGCACTACCATCTAAGTAAAACGATTGCCCAATTACTTCTAGTGTCCACAGGGTTCCGATTTACCACTCTTCCCGATGCCACCCCGCCCTCATTCCAACTTCCTTTGCCCTCTTCGTCGCCCCTTGCTCAGGTGTCAAAGGGCCCACCCTCTCAGCCTCCAACGACAATAACCGCTCTCTTCAACCCTATGCTGGGGCATATGTCGGGCGCATACTCTGCTCGCGTATCCCGGGATCTTTCTTTGTCTTCCCGCTTCGATTTTAACGTTTATAGCTATGAAAGTGAGTGGACGATGGGTGCTGAATGGTGGATGCGTTCCTCTCTTTCCGAAGACGAAGATGAAGATTCCGACTACAACCGAATCCCACTACCTCCATTCGCGGGCGAGTCTAAGGGGGAGGTACGCGGTGTCGTCAAAGCGCGTGCTTCGACAAATAATGTGGGCATTTTTACCTGGTATGTGAATAACGCACTGAACCGGCTCGACAGGATGTGTCCCTGATGTGGGAGGGTCGACTGCGGAATATGTTGATTAGTCTCGGTGTTGTGTCCGATTTTTCAAATCGAACAAAACCAATCAAAGCCGTCGGGCTTGAATTGTCGTATTTTAGTTCTGATAATTCGGATGAAAACTTGTGAAAAACATGTATTTGGCACGAAGCATCGCCCAACTTCCATTTCCAGGGTGATACATTTGTAGATATCCAAAATTAACAGAGTCCGGGTTGGCTTTATAAGTACATGTAAAATAACGATAGGGACAGCGGGGAAAACACAGCTTGGGGTATGGACGAAAGTAGAGTCACAAATGAGATGGAGCAGTAGATGTAAAGAGATGGAATTTTAAATATTAGAAGCAGAGATGGGTGGTGTCCTCGCAGATGGTGCAGCGATGGTTCGCGCTAATCGAGAGATTGCATCACCAGTGATGACCGGCCGAGCATGGGGAGGTCGGTGATTTAGCACCGACCCTGCTGGCGGCGATGAATTTGTGCGAGCATGTTGACCGCCGGCTGAGTAGCCCCCTGGAGGTGTGGATGTGCCCGAACGAGAAAACCGGGAGTTAAAGTTTACTGGAGCAGATTGGGGGAATACCCTCCCTACAGTGTGTGCTCGATTATGTGTGGGGTTAAAATTGCGCGGTTGATTAGGGGTGCTGAGGTTGCTGGGGGCGGACAACGAGTTAGCGAGAGGAGGAGCATGAATTGAGGCAGCAAGGCCCTCACGGCCAGAATCCGACGAGGTGTCGTCTTTATCCCGTTTCTCCGCGCCTTCAAGTTCCGGCTGTGCGGCTGCTCCGTCAACGGAAGACTTAGGTGATCCAGGTAGGACCTGTGCCACGGAAGTTTCCGTCGAAGTTGGAGTCGGCTTCGTCACAGCCTTTTGGGATGTATTGTTTTTCCCCCGCACAGAGTACGAAAGGTTAATTGGGCCCGGGGCAGGTTTGGGAGGTAAAGACGGATGTAATGGAGTCTGCGCCGCCTCAGGCGGTTTTTGCTTATCCTTCATGACGAAAGGGACAGCAACGTCCTCTTTTGCATCACCAGATGGCGTCGGAGGCTTGGCAACAGGCTCGGGCAAAGGTTTCAAGCCGTCCACGATGATGGGCGAGATCATCTCGTCCTTGTCGCCCACACTGGTACCGGTCGTGACACCCCAATCATCCAGATCGGGCAGGCCTTCGTCGTCGTCTCCTGCCCAATCGATATGACTTCCTGGTGTAGAAGGGCGATTATCCATGGCGACAGCTCTGACACGCTCGACAAGAGCGTCAATGTTGTTTCGCATGTCAAAAGACCCAGCGAGATGGGGCGGGGTGTCTTTGGATGGTGGTGGGGCGCTGTGTGGGACCAGTCTGTTTTGAGGCCGGAGAAGATTGTCATCCAACGGTGGTACATTGACTTTGAGAGTAGCGGCATTTCCGTTTCCTTTGGAATTAAGTTGCTGGGAGCGCCGACGACGATTCGACGGCCGTGCCGCATGAGCCTCGACAGATGGGCTTGAAGGGCCCACCACCACGGTGGGTACAACCGAACGGGAGGTTTTACGTCCATGGCCCTTGGATCGTGCGGGTGTCGCAGAAGTCGAAGACTTTTCTGTCGTTGGAGCAGATGCGGATGCTGCTGGCTTTGAAGAAATAGAGCTTTCGTTGGCTGCAGGCCTATCCGTGGCGGTGGATGGCGTTCTGGATGTGTTTGAGGCCCCTCCGCCTCCACCATTACGGCCTCGTCCGCCCCGGCTCCTGCCCCTTCCTCCACCTCCACCTCCACCTCGCCCACCTCGTCCGAGCCCACTAAAAGCAGCGCCAGGCTCAGCAGTCCGGACCCAATCCCTCGTTCGAGAGGCGGCGGGCGTTGACATCGGCGGCGCAGGAGTAGCCATTAACAAATCAAAGTATGCTGTAAGACATGTTAACCCTCCCAATTTCGCTGCACCAAAAAACTGGCCCAAAACTTACCTAGGGCCGGTGTAGTAGAAGCGCAGAGATACAATGTAGGGTCCAAGATAGCTGTTTTTGCGGGGTGGCGCTATATCAGGGAGATAATGTGGTTGTAAGGGCTCTGTTTACGAAAATGGAATCAACACCGACCAAACAAGGTGAACCTTCGTCTCGACCGCAACAACCACCATGTCCAAAGCATCCCAGCCCGAACTGAAAAAGGTGCGCTACACCTCTTTGCCTCACGATTTTCCTCATCAACCCACCATACAGTTCATGGACAAGAAACTCTTCGTCCATCTTCAGGGCGGCCGCAAAGTCAGCGGGACTCTCCGCGGCTACGACCTTTTCTTGAATCTCGTCATCGACGATGCTATCGAAGAGTCCACTCCTGCCCAAAAGCACCCAATTGGCACCGTAGTTCGTAGGCTTCTTTCTGCCAGTTTCTTTCTTCTAACACTTTGCACTACACTTTGCAGGTCATCCGAGGGAATAGCGTCACCTCGATGGAGACGCTCGAATCAGTACGGTAGGAACCGAGTGGTGCAGGGAGTGAAGGTCGGTGCCATGCAATCTGCTCGTCTCAACGTTTAGTTTCATTTCTTGTATTCAGATATTGTATTCTGGTTTCCGACGATCCACTCAGTTGTAGCTGCGCAGGCGAAATATGAATGACACCGTCATCCCGAAATGCGATGCCATCCGATGTCCCCAACCGAATCATCACTCAGGCGCACGGACCGCGGCATGTTTGCACTTGGTGTGTCCGCTTACCCAAAAGCAGTTCTGTATGATTACATTGTCATTGAACGGAATCGTGCGTGCACTCACCGGCATTTGTGCCGGCTTCGCTGTGAAAAATGGACTCTATGTTATGTGGGAAGCGCTGGACATCAACCACTCAGTTAAAGTCGATAAACATCTGTCAGTGCCATCTCCAGGTCCTTATCCCTACCTCTTCCCTGCTTCTCCAGCTGCCTAACCACCGCCAGTCCCTGCTCACCAAGCTTCTGAATCTATTCGTCGCAATGCAGGATGATGTAAGCTGTCGATCAGTATTCAGGCTTTTCCAAAGGAGGATGTGCGGTCGTTGTAATGGACTAGGTTCGGAGCAAGCCTGTCTCCGGTCCGGCGAGCCGGACAATCTCGGAGAGAGGCTTGGAACAAAGTGATCAAAATAGCCGGGATGTTCAAGCACATTTTCTGACCTCATATCACTCGGCACAAACATATGCTTGAGTGAAGTGCTGGCTAATATGCATCGGTTTACAGTGCTCTAGCGCTCTCAATATTCCCACTCGTAGTTGTTATATTTTAGGCCATTTTGACTGCCATCATTGTTTAGTAAGGTTAATGATATTGATGATCTTGGAAGGTATTTTTTGAGCAGCTAAAGCCACAGCGCAGTGAGGAAGGGATTTCACTATGTTTCTGTCCCTTCAGAATTTTTTTCCTGCTCCTTAATACCTTTCAATGACGGTGTTTCGTGCTTGATCAGAAGGTCACGATGTGACTCTGCCTTAAACTGTCACACCGTGACTGAGGGATGTCGAGCAAAGTCGGCCATCATTTTTGGTATTTCTTTTTTCTGCACTCGCAGCTACACAGTGAATATTAAGGCATTGCTATAGATCAATTTATTTGGCTATTCCGGAGGATGCCAGGTATTCAGGTTGGTTTACATCGACACTGCACCCATTGAAACCAAGGAAAAAGTGGAATACAAAATTTTGAAAAACGACAACTTCAGTGCTTCTCAGGAAAGTCATCTCGTCAGATTTTATAATTTTGAAAAGGGCAAAGTCTAAGTTGGCTTCCAATAAACAACTTTCATCAGCAAAGGCATATTGATCGGTGTCATTGTCGAGTAGTAGAGCACGACAAACGTCCCATTTCGAGCATCTTGGCCCAAGCCCCTCCGGTTGTTTGCACCCAAACGCTGTTCGCATCAACAAACAATGATCGGCGGGCTTGATCCGAACCTAGTTGCGAGGGCAGCGAAGCAATTCTCAATTTGGCACACGTGACTTGGCTGGGGGTGAAGCTAGGCAGCAAACAGGAACAAACCAGTAAGCACTGTGGCTGACATGCCATTTTTGCAAAGAATGGCTCCAAACTCGTTCAGTTCTTTGATGTTCTGCTTCTATGGCGTACCATTCGGCACGATTTTTCTCAGTGGTTCTGGCGGTACCGATAACACGACTACTTTCGCATCCAGGCGTTCTGGCCAAAAGCGGTAAGGGGGCGGTGTCGTCGGCCGGAAATTGCCGTATCGGCGCAGCGAGCATTTCCCGGCTCAAGTCGGATTCGTTCTGATGGACGTTGTATTGAACAAGACCCTTGGACTGGGAGTTTGCCCACCTGACCGTTGTTTTATCGGACATCGCCGTCAGCTTTATGAAGCTCTTAACCGGAAGCCCTCGACTGCTTCGGCGTCAACATCGCCTTTTTTTGTCCAGCACACGAATCTTCTCTGAGACTCAGCCTCGGTGGCGCGGCAGAATTCGAAGCTGTTGAGCGAAGCGCACCTCCGTCTCGCCTGTTTTGTAACATCTTCGATCTGCATTTTAAATCCGTTGCGAATGTTATCACAACGGAACAATTTGTGTCACATATTCCTGCAATATTGCTTGTCGTGTACCAGGCTGACTGAACCCGTATTCAGAGCCTGTCTAGTCAGGACCAATGGTAGAATCTCTAGGAGCTCATGGTCATTGTGAGCAATACATTTGCACTTTTCAAGCGAATATTTCTGCTGTGGGACGTTGAAGAGAAGGACAACCGCAGAAAATCAACATCCAAGTAGTCGAAGGAACCTGTCAAGGCTTTCACAATTGGAGTCGTCGCGCGGGTCAGTGCTGAGGCAGAATTGGTTATCGTGGGACGTAACAAGGTGTTAAACAGGAGCTGAGGTGCCGGGCGGACCAGAACAGATGAGTTGCCGCCGACGCGCGTTCAAACCATCTGAGAGACAACACATACATACATTGCACAAGACGCCTCTGTGGTCGTCGCCAGATTACCTAGGCTTTACAATTGTAAGAGAAAAATGGAAGTCCACGAAGGAAAAAAACGCAGTTAAGGTAATAACGGTACAAAACGAATGTGGGCGGTCAACGTCACGTCGTCGACGGTTATGTTTCTCGGGTCCCTCGGTCTGCATAGGGTGGGGGCAGCTCGCGGACCACAGTTGCATCTTGATGCTGGTATATGATTTCCGTAAGGGCACTGGACCCGCCCATGGACGCTGAACGCGAAGGGTAGTGAATACCACCAGACCCAGACGCCATAGCTGACTGACTGCGCTCAACAAGCGGCCGAGAGCTGATATCAGATTCATCCGCGGAGTAGTCTGAGTGGAGTGAATTGCCGGTGTCCAGGCCAGCCTCGATTTCCTTGGCTGACCGACGGACCGAGGCAACAGGGAAGCTCGTGAAGGCAGCAGGACGATCGGGGTTACGGATGCTCATTCCAGACGACGAAATGGATTGATGCGAAGTTTCGGTGCCCCCAAAGCGCTGGCGGTGAGGAGTTGGCGCTGTGTTAGAAGGCGACATTGAGTTTGAAAAAGTGGAAGCTCCGGGACTTTTGGGTGATGTAGGTCGAGTGGGAGAGGCAGGGTCAATGAATGCATTGATGGACAGAATCTGTCCACCAGTTTCTTCGAAAGACCGAGAAGCGCCACCGCCTTTCGAATTGCCGTGGCGTGATTTCCCGTACCGTCTGCTGCATTTTGCGCCGCCGCATGTATAAGAAGACCACCGCAGCACCCAAGAGAAGTAGCACCACGACTGTCACTACAACTCCAGCAATGATAGCTGTCTTCTTGCGCGACTTGGACGAAGCAAGAGCAGCTTGTTCCTGCTGCTTGATCACAGTTGAGTTCCCACTCGAACTAACCAGTCCAATGCAGTCCACATTGGTTGAGCCTGTAGTTTTTACGATGGGTGTTCCGCTAGCCCATCGACCGTTTCTGCAGAGCGAAAGGGTCAGCTTTGATACCGGCAAGGGGATGAAGAAACGTACAAGTCACTGATGGCAGCTATCGAAATTGTATTACGTCGCGGTCAAATGCTTCAAGATGGTTAGCACGCACCAATTAACTGGGTACCGGGGTCCGCTCGGTCGATGAAGGTAAATGCATCATCAGTCGGTCCTGGCGCCGATACATGATTTCAAACTCGCGTGAGGGAACTGAAAAGATAGCTTACCCATAGTTACGTTTGTAACGACCGGCGAATTCAGCGCGGCCAGGGTGACATTGTACGGCGGAGTACCACCTTTGATGGTGAGCCCCCACGGTTGGCAAGTGGTGAGCGTATCCGTAACATTGGCCGTTACTGTGAATGGCGGATCCGTTGACGCTGCCGGGATACAGGTTGTAGATTGTCCCGCTAATTCACACGGTCATTAGAAATTTCTCAGATCGGCACTCTGCATTGATACATACCAGTTACTGTGAAGAGAGACGGCGGGACCCCTCCGGAACTTCCTTGGGAATCAACGACCTCCAACAACATCTGGGTGCCTGAATGCATGTCAGACAAAATGATTTGGAACATCAAGAGAACGCACCGATAGGCTGATTTACCACCCAGGCCAGCTTGCTCTCGTCTGTGCCAATCAAGGAAGTGCTGGGAGTGCCATTGACGGCAACGGCAACCATGTAGAATGGAGGGACGCCATGGGTATCGTTTGCAGGGTTGAAGGGCTTCACACTGATATCAAAGGACCTGCAAGATGGCAGGGACTGCGACAACGACTGGAGTATGTGCGTCAGCGCACGAGTTGGCCCAAAACAAAATGGATAGCGCACATTTCCCGCAAACTGCCATTGGAAGATTTTGTTCGTCTGTGCACGACATGGTGCGATAGCACAAGACAGAACGAGAAACGTGAGGAGAGTTGCGACGGGACCCAAGTTCATGGCGGGTCGTTGCATGCGTGGGCAGAAGGAATCCGATGACCCGCCGTGGAGAGTAGGTTTAATAGATGAAACGGCACCGGGCCCTAACAGCTTGCGACTAGCGCTCTGGTCCGACATTAGATGAATACCGTAACGTGAGGGCCGATGAGTACGGTGCAGGACGAACCTTGGACATAAGAGCCGCCACTGCGGGGAGAAGTCAAAAGAAAAGACAGAGAGCCCTGGACACCCGTTCGCCAGGTAGTAGTGGCAGACCCGTCAAGCGTTCAGCAGGAAACTAACGAAACCATATCAACGCGCTTCAAGTTGCCGCCCACAAATACACCAAACATATACGTCTTGGTCAGGTACCGCCGCAACGGCACACGCAAATCTATAAGTATATATACACACTCTTGCATTGCTCTTGCATGCTTCTTCGTTCTCTCCGCTCCGTCTTCCTCCACATCCGAGCATGAAAATCTGGTGACGGCCACAGCCCCGCCGTCAACGCCATGCGCACACTCGGAGCAACAACGGCGGGACGGTCTAGACCCATGCAGTGTCTGATATCAGCACCACTGAGACAGATCTCCCTCTGCCGCCCCGCTGATCAAAGATGTAACCTGCGTTAAACCGCGGCACCGTCTTAAAACCTTGGTTGAATTTCTGGACGCCACCCACATTGACTTCGGACACAGCGCGCTATTCTTGGCAGCCCGAACCCTCCGGCGCCCCCTTGAGAATGTCAGTGAATGTATTATATTGAACCTCGTCCTCTCCGTGCGCTCGCTCTATGACATCGGACTTGGTATGCTTGGCATCGCCCCGATTTCTTAGGGTAACCATTAGGCGGGTCCACCGTCGTCGCCGAGGCTCGTCCAATTTCTAACGCACCCGTCAAACTGGTTGGCCTTTGGGTTCCCCCTTTGGGTACACAAGAATCGATGGGCATTCGATGGTAGTAGCATATACACCTGACGGCGCTCCTACGGTGCACCCACCGTTGTTCCAGGTTGTCCCACCACCTTCCGTTGACAGCGTCGGGCAAGGTCGAGCAAGTTCTACCAGATCCAACCATCACGCCAACCTGATTGTCGCCATTCAGTTCGCGGAGTATCTCGAGGGCCGAGGCAGAATTTTCATGCTTCGAGTTGTCAGGCGGGAGCATTAGTTTCTGACTAGGCTGGTTCAACAAACGGACTTCAAGTAGGCAGAGTATTGAGAAGACCATCCTCATCTCTGGGACTGATAGGCTCAGATTCTCTACCATGTGCGTACGAGAGTGCGGGGTCATGTAGCTCTTTGTACGAGGCCCTACCTCCAGCTTGATGCCTGGTGCACACCAATGCCGCCTGTTTTTTCGGGCAAGTTGTGACTATGGCATTCTAATTCTAAGTTGTGGGTTGAAAAGAAAGCCAGTGTCGAGAAGGGGATATATTACTACAAATGCACATGCAGCACGCAGGAAAAAGTTCACTCCATCGAACTTCGTCTTCTTAGGGCGTAGTTGGTTAGTCAATGCACCTCATCCCTCGGGAACATGCTCTCAAGCTCGTGTACCATGCGCACGATGGCATCGATATAATGGTCCATGGTCTCTCGCAGACAATAAAGGCGAATGGGGCACGGGAAGGCGGCGGCGAATGCAGGCGTGCAGAGGTGCGCGGCGGGAGTTTGGCTGAGTGCTGGCTCAGACTGGGTAGGTGACAGGAACATACGGACGCCTGCTCACCCATCCACTGCACTCCTTTGCACCGCCCACTGCACTGCATCACGCACAAAGCGGCAGCAGTCGATTCCACGCTCCCTGAGCAACTTCTTCTCCTCCTCATCCAAATCAAAATGGAACAACCGCGGCGATGTGTGCGCATTGGCATACATCTTATTGAGCGCGGGGAAGTATTCGCACAAGCGCAGCGTCACGTCCGCGGAGCGCGGCGGGTCGCGCATTACCAAATAGTATATGTCCGTCTGGCAGTACTGCAGCAACATCTCCACGTAGATGTGCCGCAGGTCGTTCGCCTCCTCATCGTGCGTGCGAAGTCGCATTTCCTCGTCCGCGCTGAGTGCCACGCCTTCACCGCCATGGCGGTGGTAGTGGCCGTTGAATGTAAGCGCCTCACGCAGTTTTGTGAGCGCGAGCCCGCGATAAAACTCGATGGTCGTTGCAAAATCAAGTAGATCGGGGATTCCGTTCGGGTTCGGGATGCCACTGGGGTTGCTGCTCGAGGAAGCAAGCAGACTACGGACGGCGTGAATGATGATGTCGAGCGGCGGGACGCGGTGTTTGAAGAGCGCGTTTGGATGGTTGAGGATTTCGGATTCTATATATGCTGCGCTGGGTAAGAAGAGCTGCCATAGAGTTTAGGACGCGAACCCGAGATGCGCGCGTTGGCGGTGGGGCTCTCAAAGCCAGCGGCCTCAATGTGCGCGCGCAGCTCCTGCAGCGTGTTCATGGCATCGAGACACAAAGAATCCTTACGTAACCAAGTCACGCCGCGGCGAGATACCGCTTTGTCCATTCCCGACTCTTGATGGCTGGAAACCTGAACTGCTTGAGCCTCCTTTTATTTGCTTTAAGTAGTACTACACTTTGCGTACAAACCTCTCTTGAGTTCGCCCTCACCAGTCTAACTTTTTCGTTTGCCTAACTGCCGGAACGGGGATCCTCGCACCGTTGTACCCAAACCCGTCCAACCACGGCCACGTCTCGCTCCTCCGCTGCTCAAAGGAGGCAATCGACTCGCCCTTCTGCATCGTCAGCGCAATATCATCCAGTCCGTTCAGCAAACAATGCCGCCTGAACCCATCCACCTCGAATTTGATGGGAGGCTTTCCGCCCGGGCGACGGACCTCTTGCTTCTCCAGATCTACCTCCAGGTCAAGCCCTGCCTCGGCGTCCTCCGCCAATGCGCGGCAGTCTTCCACAGGGAGAGCGACGGGGAGCATGCCGTTCTGCATCGCATTGTTTTTGAAGATGTCCGCGAAGCTAGGGGCTATTACGCAGCGGATGCCGAAGTTGTCTCTGGAAAGGAATTACGGTCGGTAATACACAAAAAGCGCGCAAACTTACAGACTCCACGGCGCGTGCTCGCGCGAGCTGCCACAGCCAAAGTTCTTCCCCGTGCAGACCATGATCTTCGCCTGATTGAACGGCGCGCGGTTGAGCACAAAGTCTGTGTCCTTACCCGTGTGCGGATCCTTGCGTAGGGTGTAGAACAACGCATCCGCGAGTCCCGTGCGCTTAAGCGTCTTCAGGAACTGCTTCGGGATGATCATGTCGGTGTCAACGTTCTCGATGTGCAGCGGTGCGGTGATGCCCTTGACGATTGTGAATTTCTGCACGGTCGATGGCGCTTCAACGGGAGGTAGCGGAACGGAAGAGGATGCGGCAGATGCAACAGTTGCGGTAGGCACTTGCGGTTCGGGCGAGGGGAGGACGGGGTCGTCCAGGAAGTCGAACGCGCTTGAAACTTTGAGTTTGGGTGCAGCGGCAATGTTGGCCTCAGCCACAGCACCCATGAATTTACGCACGTCAGTCAACTTGCCCGTCATCGCTGCCGCCGCCGCCATTGCCGGGCTCAACAAATGTGTCCGGCCACCGGATCCCTGACGGCCCTCGAAGTTGCGATTGCTGGTGCTCGCGCAACGCTGGCCCGGCGCTAGCTGGTCTGGGTTCATCCCGAGACACATGGAGCAGCCAGCCTCGCGCCAGTCAAATCCGGCGCGCTTAAAACGACGTCAAGCCCCTCCGCTTCAGCCTGCTGTTTTATTAGTCCCGACCCGGGGACAATCATCGCGTCGACGCCGGGCGCGACTTTCGCATCAGCACCAGCGGCAAGAACGATTTTGGCGGCAGAGCGCATGTCTTCGATACGACCGTTCGTGCACGAGCCGATGAACACCTTGTCGACGCTGATGTCCTCCATGGCGGTATTTGGGGTCAGGCCCATGTACGTCAGAGAGCGTTCTGCCGACGCACGCTTGACTGGGTCGGTCATTGTAGCGGGGTCGGGGACAGAGCCGGTGATCGGGACTGTATCCTGAGGAGATGTTCCCCAAGTGAGGGTTGGGATGATGTCGGACGCGGGAATGTTGACTTCTATGTCAAACTTGGCGCCTTCGTCCGTCTTCAACGACCGCCAGTAGGTTTCGGCGCGGTCCCATGCATCGCCCTTCGGTGCCAGAGGGCGATTGCGCAGATAGTTAAAGGTAACCTCGTCGGGGGCGACCATTCCGGCGCGGGCCCCGGCTTCGATGCTCATGTTGCAGACGCTCATACGGGCTTCCATGGTGAAACCACGGAATACGGAACCCGAGTACTCAATGACGCAGCCCGTACCGCCGGCGGTGCCAATAACACCGATAATGTGGAGGATGACGTCCTTGGAGGTGACGCCCTCGTGGAGGTCGCCGTCGACGGTGATGCGCATGTTTTTGCCTTTGGTCTGCAGGAGAGTTTGAGTGGCGAGGACGTGCTCGACCTCGGAGGTGCCGATACCGAAAGCAAGGGATCCGAAAGCACCATGAGCTGCAGAGACAATATTAAAGATAAAAATAGATTGTGGCAGAAACCATGGCATACTGGATGTGTGTGAGTCCCCACACACGCAAGTGATTCCAGGCAGCTAGTCCGTCGTTGAGAGAAATCGACTAGAAGACAAGTGGTACACATACTGTGAAACCCTGCTCGGGTCCAATTATGTGCACAATTCCTAGACACAAAATTAACAGATAACATCGCGACGCAGCAGTAGCGCGCACCTTGCCGCTTGTCGGTCATACCAAAGTAGGTGAGGCCAAACTCTTTAACGTTTTCCTCGAGCGCAGCACATTGGGCACGCGAGTCGGGTTCCGAGATGAACGCCTCGACGGTGGTAAAGTTTTTCCGCGAGACAGTGGGGATATTGTGGTCCACCGTAGCCAGCGTGCAATCCGGACGGCGCACTGGGCGTCCTGCATTTCTCCTAGTGTAATTAAGCAGACCGTTGATAAGTGGAGCGGAGTACTGACAGTCCTTCAAATGCTTGTGGACTGGTAACTTCGTGAACAAGATGCCTGGAAGCAATCGGTGACTGCACGAAAGGAAATGGGAGTCATATACCGGTCAATGTAGAGGAGAGCCAGGCCATTCTCGCTCACATCGCTGTTGGTCGATTAGCGACTGAAGTGCCTGATTCTGAATGTAAAAGTGACGTACACGACGTGGTCGTCCCAAATTTTGTCGTAGAGGGTACGGGGTGCGGGGGCTGCTACAGGCATGGAAATAAAGGCAAAGGTGTAAGTGGTGAATATATGAGGAGCTCTCCTATAAGTACTGGACCCTGACTACTCTTCGGCGATGGGTCGGAATCGAGTCGGAGTTCCACCGCCCGATCGGCCGAAATTCTTCGGCCGTCAGTTCACCAATGAGAGCAAGAGCCTATGTCATACCAAATTCACTACAACACCGCAGCAGAACTGGCGCTGACAAAGTGGCGAAAGACCTGACGTTGAGGCAAGAGGGTCGAATTCCACCCCACGTTAAATTTGCTGGGGTAGTCTTGGAATAGTCTGGTTTAACCAATAGATGAGATAAGATAAGATAACCTGATCCGGTCCGGGTATGGTACTATACAGGTTGATCAGACAACAACAGAACCAACCAGCCCGCACAGCCACCTTTACACCCTTCACCTCAAGACGTCCCGATGGCCAAATCTAAAAAGTATGGCCAACGTTGCGCTGCTTGTAGGGAACAACCCTGACAATCTGCACCAGTCACACGAACCACAACCAGAGCAAGAAGGCCCACAAAAACGGCATTAAAACTCCTGCCGCTGGACGCACACGGTCACTGAGAGGCGTACGTGTCTTGGTCTATTTGCTTTCCCTTTCGCTGATAATTTTGGCAGGTCGACGCCAAGGTCTGTCCTACGAATAATTCATATATTCCGCTGAATGACCATCCACGTCTAGTTCCGCCGCAACGCAAGATACGCACTCGCGGGCTCCGTGCGTTCATCTGCCTACTTACTCTTTTTCTGTCAGACAGCTTACACATTCATAGAACAAAGCCCGCCGCGAAGCCAAAATGGAGGCATAGGCATCCTTGCTCCGTGTTGTACCGGACCACCGATGGGCCCGGCGTGTGGGCGGAGGACACCGAGTGCAGGCTCGACATGTCATGCGTATGCAGCTACTATGCCCTTGCTATCATTCATTAAACGAAACAAACTTGGCAAAAACAACAACTCGATGTGTGCTATGAGATACAGATGTTTGTTCAAGAAATACAAGATACGGGTACTTTTAAGTGCGGTATTACCTGGGTATTACTCCTCAGTCGTCGGCTGTGTCCCCCGGTTCTTCAAGTTCTTGTCCAACGCCGCGCGCAACCGCAACGCCTGTGCAAACCAAGGTCAGGAATCGATATCAAGATAAGAACAACAGAACAAACCGCTGCGTCCTCAGGCCGCATAGCGCCCTTGGCCATATTGTGTTTGCCGACTTTGAGCCGCACAGACCGCAGAGTCGACACATCCTTGGCGTTTTTGCTTGACAGTTTCTCCGACGTAACCAGCAGCTGGCGGCATTCCTCGTCTGTCGCAGGATAGCCTTCAAGCACTGTAAAGAATTTGTGCCGCAGCACAGTCTTGATACGTTCCAGTGCATGATTGGTGTACCAGCCGTCCCGCTCCTGCGTGAACATCAGCATACAGATTGTTTTATGCCGAAGGCATCACAAACATGGCACTCCTCCCGCAGCTCGTCGTCGTCGTCGATCATCTCTTTCAGCATCGGGTCGACGAGATCACACAGCTGGAACGACGCTGTCTCCTTCGTTAGTGTCTTTCCATCGAATATATGCGATTTCCTAGACCACAGTGAATAAGCCTGTATTGCTCAGCCACCAACATGCAATACCTGCGATCAATATCACGCTCCGAGCCGTCCTCTATCGCCACCGCCCAGTTGTCCATATTCGCGACGGTACGGTCCTGCCGCCGCGTCATAACAGATGGCTTGGTGATTGGGTGGTTCGCGTTACGGAAATATAACCGCTGGTAGCTGAACAGCCAATTCGCTGTCAGAGGTCATTGCAAACCGTAACGACAACTCACAACCGCGCCTTCGGGTCCTTCCGAGGGTCGTAGTCAAACCGGATGAGAGTGTCTCGCCAGGGACCGTCTTGGAACACGTAGCACACCAGAGCGAGCAGGGGCTTTGAGCTGCGAAAGGGAAAGAGTATTTAGTAGTTGATATGGCTTCGTTACAACATAGAGGGGGGGGGAATATACTTGAGGACATCACGCGCCTCGAGCGCGGTAAGCTGGTTGAAAAGCGCCCCGCGGGTCCAGATTGGCCGCTGACTAAACACCTACACGTCGTGAGTGGTTCGAGCGCAAGAAAAGGGTCGGGGGCCCTGCACACCTCCATCAATTTGTCGTAAAGGACGTCGTTGACCTGGGTTCGCGCGTCCTGGACGTTCTGCACCGGCTTTTTTGGGACCTACAGACATAAACGCGTCAAATAAAAAGCAGTTATTCCGGCGGGACGTCGGCGCACCTGGCGCTCAGAAAATGAGATGGACTGAGGTCCGTACCCCTTCCAACGCATCTTATTGATGAGTCGTTTCTTCTCTTCGCCCGTCTCCTCGTTCACCGTCGTCGACACAATGGACGCGGAATTGGGCTTGAAGCTGCATATGCATAAGTGCCGTACGTTGTAACTCTAGCAAGCTGGACGCACTTGTATAATTGCGGGAAGGTCTGCCGACTAAACAGTGGCGGAGGGAAGAGACGGAGGTTGCTCCGCATGGGCCGGTCGGGGTTGGGCTCGGGGAGGGGTATCCCAGTCAGTGCAGGGTCAAGATTCATATCGATGTCGGCTCCCGTCGCGGTGGATGTGCTCGCCGGGACCATGTAATCCGCCTTTTCAGGCGGGATAACGTATGTGCGGATGGCCTCCACTGGAACGAGTCGAGTAAGCCATCGCGTGGAGACCCGATGGCGGACATACCGTCCATATTGTCCATCGCAAGTCGCAGCTTTGTGACGGGGTCATTCATATCGGGTTGGTACTGGTAGTCGGCCATACCTGTACCAGCCGTAATTCAGCTATAGTGCCAACATACGATGCAGAACGTACTGCGGAACCGGATGGTCTTGGATGTGGAGCCGACAGCTTCCACAGTGTATTCGCCTTGGAGTACGCCGTCGTCCGATTCCATGCGATTTTTGCGCTTGCGCTTGACCACCTTGAGGACGAGATTGTTCGTGGGCACGACATCGCCGGGTAATGGGTGAGCAAACGGGTTGCCGGGGCGCAGCTTTAGCTCGACAGTCGCTTCCGATTTAGCAGCGTGGCGCTTGAAAGCGATGTCCAGGGCAGCTTGGCCGCCGAGATTTTGGACTGCGATGGGAACAGACGTGGGACGAACGTAGCCCGGGTATTCGATGGAGTAGAACGGTATCGAAGGAATAGGGCGCTCTGGAGCTGGGATACTAGGAGCAGGAGTGTGCTCCGAGACACTCGCCTCTTCCATCGCTGTAGTAAGTAGGCAAAATCAAGGCAAAATTCACAAAATTCAAAAGACGCGGTCACGTGTGTATGAGAGGAATAAATTTCAGCGTAAATCAGTGTACAAGGATATCGATACATCTGTCAGAGTCAGATACAGTCCATATGTGCTACATTTATGAAAGTCATAATAGATTAGTAGAGTATGAGCGGGGCGTGGCTTTTCAAACAAAACACAGTGCAATGCGTCTAGGTTGAGGCTCGGAACAAAGGAATCCATTCGTTTGCTTCGTCGCCTTTCTTCAGGCCAACGAACACTATGTTCTGGGCGCCAAATCCAACCACATCGAGTACCTTGGTGCCCTGTGGGTGGATGTCTGGTCGGCTTGCGCAACGCGCTTTAAAGGATGCCTGTGCAGTGGCTAGATTCTTAGTGTTCAGAGTGGACAATTTCTGGCGCGATAATATGGTGTGGAGGTATTCGTGCAGCTGGTGGAGTATCTGCACAATGGACAGCGAAGCTGGGCTTGACACAACCAGCGGGAGAACGGCTTGGTCGTTGATCACTTGAAGTTGAATGCAATTTTGCGGTGGGCTGAACGCGTCGATGGTGATATCAGCACCTTGAGGCACGCGTATCAAGTTCTGACTGAAAGGGTGTGAAGAGATAAGGAATGATATTCTATCATGGTGAAGAAGGGAATGCTGTTTTATACGGGAAGATGTGATATGAGAAGAATGGGAAGAGTGAGATGCACGCGATGAAGAAGAGGGATGATAATCGGGATGAGGGAGAGGCACAGTGGGCATGGACGGCGCAAATGGTCCCAAGTTAGGGGTATGTGCAAATCCTGGACTGGGGTCTGAGCAGGCGTTAGACAATAGCCTATGCAGATGACCGTCCACCCACAATAAACCGCAGGCCCGCTACGCGACATGCCCTGGGGCTGCACCGCAAAGATGGGTTCGGAAGACGGCGTCACCACATGGGGTAAAGGGACGCAGGGAATCCAAGGAGTTGTGGGCGCTGGTGGGCGCTGGTAGGTCCCATCCTGAGGCTGACTGCGGTGAGAGAGCTTGGCGGATGTATAGCTCAGAGGGGATGCAGTCGGCGTGGTTGACTTGGGAATGTAGTGCATGGTTGGTGAGTGGGAATATTGAGGTGGGAATGAGGACGAGTCATATTTCGTGTGGGCTTTTATACAGCAGCAAGAACAACAATGCGTGACTTCACCGACGTTGTGGGTCCAGCCGCGGCGCGCCTCGTGTGTCCTTATCGTGCCTGCTGACCAGACCCGTGGGATCGCGCCCTTCCCCTTTAGGAAAATAGACGCCCCCCGACGCCCGCCACTGATGCGATCAGTCACGCGCGCCTGCGTGACAATGGAGAACCGTCGGGATATTACTTCGATCACAGAGAATACGTTTCAACAAGCGGGATAGGCGCCTATAGGCGCGCCGCCGCCCTGCAATAGGCCAAATGACTCGCGTCGGCGGACCTCGCACAGAGTTTATTTGGGCGATTAAGGATACACGGCTTCATAGCATACGTGATCCGGATGAAAACATGCCGAGGAGACTTGCCGTGCACTTTCGACCCGGGCGGAGGTCGCAGGCAGCGAAGGAGAGAACGCATCCGTCTCGGACTGTTACCGTTTGACAATCTTCATCATAGAGTCCGTAAATTCCTGCAGAAAAGTCTCAGCCTACAAATCAGCGTTTTTTTTGGATGAAGACACAAACTTTTGAGTTGATATCAATGCCTGCTTTGCTGAACTCCGATTGCACTTCCGCGTATGCTTCCCGGAATTTGGGATTGGCCGCTAGTTTCATGAGCTGCATCGGACCAGGCATTTTACCGGTCGATATTGGTACGCCTGGAAAGATGGTTGTGGGTCAGTCATGGACGAGTCAGGGCACAGAACAGACCTGATTCCTCCATAACCTTGGCAAATTTTCTAACCGCATTGACTGCTTCAGGTTTGTCCCTGAAGATGTCTTTGAACTGCTCCGAGGTTTTGGCAAGTTCTGCCTGGTCAATTTCGAGACCCTCGTCCTTGGCTGTCGGCGGTTTCGGCGTGGATCCAAACCCAAATAGACTTCGCCTCTGAAGACGTAATACTGGAGGGCGCGCAAGAGGGCGGGCACTGCGCAACACAGAGGACGTGAATATTCTTGCCGACATGATCGTTCTGGTGCTCTGATGGCTCACGCTCGTCACGCTCGTCACACCTTTCATGGACGACGACTATTTCTCAATTGACGCGATTCTTGCTGAGAATCAGGTACACCCGCCTCTTCTTCACTCATCTGTGTGTTTCTGAACACGACGACGCGTAGAAAGTTGGATGCCGGTTCAAAGTTGACATTCCCGACATGGGCCATCTTGGGGGAGGAGGAGAACGCGATGCAAGATCCCATTCTGATTTCGACGGGTTTTACTACTCTCATAGACGCGCTTTAGATCACCAGAGCCAGCACACTTCAGCTTCCGATATGGCTAGTCTACACTGTTGTCCTGTCGTGCGCGTTCTCCATTTCCACCCCATGTACACTAATGATCACTCAAAGTGACTGGGCCGACATGATCATGCCCACCGCATTCGGCAGCAAAGTTCGGAATGCCCTCAAAGCAGAACCATGCAGCGTTCGCCTGTCCAGTCTCGTCGGCGCCGGGGGGCTGTGGTACGGATTCGGTAAAACCGTGATGGAGATGTAAGAAGATTCTGTCTGCTCTTATACAACTGACAATGTCAACAGGCTCGTTGACAAAAACCAAATGTCTGAGCTTCTGACAAATGTGCGTCGAGATGGTGCTTGTTCGCGTTTTATGTCCCTTACACATGTATCGCAGACATTTCGTAAACGACTGGTTGAAGTCATCGACCAGGCTCAACACTTTGCTGCTCTTGGGCCAGCTGGCGGCGTGGGGCCCACGGGTGACAGCGCACAATCTTTCCGAGAGGGCCTGGACGCTACTGAACGAGAATGTGAGCCATATGACCACACAGGTGCGGCATCGGGTACTGACCTGGCACTCCAGTGTTTGCCTTGGCTCAAGAGGGCTCCAAACGGATGAAGCGCTGGTACGAGGAAAGCGACAAGGCCCGACGGTAGCCTTCAGGAGTCCTTCTTGGACTCCTCTGGCGGTATCGGGGTGTTTTTTAGTTCATTGACGAACCTGTTGTACCATTAGAGTGTATTACGAGTGCGGTGGTGGATTGTACCATTTGACGCTGGCCCAGAGCGCGAGCTCAATCGCAATGAGTGCGAATATGTGAAGGTTCCCTGAGGTTAGGACGGCGAGAGAGAGGAGAATAAAGAGGAGGGCTGCGAATGCGAGGTCAAGGAGAAGGAGGAACTGAGGATTGAGGGATGAGCCAGGCTTGAGGATGTCGGCGAAAAAGGACTCGTCGCTGTTGTCCGCCATGGTCGTGTGGCAGTGCAGCACGCGTTCCGCTTACGGTCACGGGATCAGCTTGTTGAAGAAACACGACGTGACCTCGTCCCTCCCAGCCTTCTCCGCAACCACCACAACCACGGCGTTAGGCCATGATACCAGCTCCCGCAATGCAAGGCAACCGGCGATACCCCCTGGCCCCCACAGACACCAATGCGCCCGCGCCGCATTCCCCGCCTCTCCCCCGTCAGAACAGCAAGACAACCCCACCATCACCACCCAAGTTCATCTCAGACAAGCAAGGTAAACACCAGTTCCACCGCGTTGGCTTCCTCGGCGAGGGTGGCTTCGCTCGCGTCTACGAAGTCAAGGACACCGCCAACAAACGCTTTGCGTGCAAGGTCGTTACAATGAGCTCTCTCAAGACCAAGAAGGCGAAAACAAAGGTCGGTGGCGTGTTCTTCCTCGCTACTACGCCCGCTGACCCGGCTCTAGCTCTACGCCGAGATTAAAATACACCGCTCGCTCTCCCACCCCAACATCGTAAATTTTATCGACTGTTTCGAGGGGGACGACAACGTCTACATGACCCTCGAGCTGTGCACCTCCGGCTCTTTGATGGACCTCCTGCGTCGTCGAAAACGCTTCACAGAACCAGAGGCGCGCTTCTTCATGATCCAGCTCATTGGCGCGTGCCACTACATGCACGGCCAGTCCGTCATTCACCGTGACCTCAAACTCGGGAACTTGTTCCTTGACGCCCACATGAACATCAAGGTCGGGGACTTTGGGCTCGCTGCTCTGATCGAAAGCCCTGGGGAGCGGAAAAAGACGATTTGCGGAACACCCAACTACATCGCTCCCGAGGTCCTCTTCGATACTGCTAGTGGCCACAGTTTCGAGGTTGATACCTGGAGCATCGGTGTCATTCTTTATACCCTCGTCGTTGGTCGGCCACCATTCCAAACCAAGGATGTGAAGGCGATTTATCAGTAAGTTGTCCAAACCGGCCCGATCTTGTGAAGCGGAGTTAATTTTCCCCCCCCGTTAGACGAATCCGCTTGAATGACTACACATTTCCTTCCCCACCACCTGCTAGCCCCTCAGTCCCTTCCCGCAACCTCATCGGCGACATCCTCACCCCAGACCCACAAATGCGGCCCACACTGCTTTCCATCGTAGGCCATGAGTGGTTCACAATGGGCCCTGTGCCCCCTTACATTCCGACTAGTGCACACGACGCGCCACCCGATTGGGGCAACATCACACGCGAACGCAGCGACAACAATCTTGCGAAGCTGAAAAAGTACGCCGGCTTGGATGGCCACGAGGAGGCGGCTGCTTCGGGCGGCATGGAACCCAAAACTGCAGCATCGACCATCGCGCGCCAGGAGTACGAATTCCAAAAGGCCGTTCAACCTGGCTCCCCGATCTCTGCGCTCTTAAGCTCCGCGAGACAGCCACTGGTGAGGGGCGTTGGTGGCAGCCCGTTAGGGCAGTCTCAACAAACTCGTCCTCCCATCCCAGGCTATTCATCCTCTTCCGCGAATCCGTCCAATGGTTCGCGCGCCGCTGGACCGTCTGGGGACGGACTGTACCGCAAACTCCAAGCCGCTGGTGCCAAATCACCCTTGCGGAATGCTACCACGGCTCGGAGAGGTTTAGGCGACATCATCGAGGAGGACGGCGGGGTCGTCGAGGGTAGGCCAAAAGAGAAGCGGAAAACAAAGAATGAGACTGAGCTTGAAAGTCAGAAGGCACGGATTGTCGTGCAGATGGCTCCGTCGGAAGAAAGAGTCGAAGAACGGTATGGTGCCGAGAGCGTCAAATCGCACACTAGGGTCAGCGCCAGAGAACAGCAGGAGAACGTGGCCCCGGTCGGTACTTCCCGGAAGACGAAGGGTCTCACTAAAGAACGTGAGTCTTTGTTTCGCGATCATGTGGGTGGTTCTGATGGCGTTGAAACACAGCCACTGCGCCGCTGTCAGTCAATAAAGACGGTGAGTTTCTTTTGTCCATGCTCGAAATCCCTGGCTCAGGTATTGATTGTAGCGGCGTCTCCTTTCCTCGCGACTGCGGAGACTCTGTCGCTCGCATTCGCCTCCTATTCTCGTGGTCAAACTTTCCCCCTTCAGTCGGCAGAACATGGCCTCATGGACGAACGCGTTTTCATCGTCTCTTGGGTGGATTATTGCAACAAATATGGAATGGGTTATGCATTGACCGACGGGAGTGTTGGCGTACACTTCAACGACAGTACCAGTCTGGTTTTGAGCTGTGATAAGATGTATGTTGGTGCGCCTCCTGAAAAGATGTTCGCTAATAAATTGCAGTCATTTTGATTATATCACCCCTACCGCCGATGCTGCAGGCGCATCCGCCTTAAGTGCCCCGGCTGCTCAGTGCTCCTCTCACACCGTTACCACATTCCCTTCCGCGCTCAAATCCAAGGTTTACCTTCTCAAGCATTTTGAGAGATACATTATGGACCGGTTATATGGGGAGTATCCGTATACGTACGAGGATATGGAGAGGCAGAAAGGCATGGACTGGGTGGTCAAGTATCTGCGGATGAAACATGTCATTGTCTTCTTAATGAGCCACGGCGCGCTTCAGGTAAGTTAGCTTGCTAGCTAACTCGCAGGATACTCACATCTTCCAATAGTTCAACTTCTATGACCATTCCAAGGTCATATTGTCTTCACACGGGCTGCTCGTTACCCATATCGACAAGAACTACTGCATGACCAAGTGGACACTTAGGCAGATCGTGAAGCTGGCGCTTAATGGACAGACGGCGGATAGGGAAGAGGCGAAGCTTATTACGAAGCTTATGGACAAGCTGAAGTATTGCAAGGAAGTGCTGACCAGCATCCAAGCGGCGAGCGGGAAGGAGAAGGACGGGGGCCTCGACGCGGCAGAGGGCCATGGTTTAGCTCCAGACCCTCACTTCCAGACTGAGCTTCTGCGTAAGGGATCCAAGGCGTCTCTTCGCTGAAGTGTGACCCGACGATGTTAGGTCGTTGGTATTTATAAATGGGTCGCAAAAGGCGATTCAGACTCCACAAGATCAATCATTCATCGCATAGTTTTATTGATTCTCTCTTGTTACATCTACATGCCTTAGGGCATGGCATCATTCTATACATATCCCGGATTTGAAAATGTTGATTCACCAGTGACCGGTCAGCCCAGCTTCCAGCAGCCTTTACGATCTTCCGCAGATCGATGAACACCCTGTCATGGTGCAGAGGTGGTTGCGAGTGGACCTTGGAAACCCCACATCACGTTTTCGCAGATTCTCGCAAGTTAAACACACTCACAACCTTGCTCTCACCGCAAATGTCAGTAGTCTGCTCGATGGCCCGGGCCTGCATCTGTCGAATGAAGCGAAGGAAGACGTGATTCGTGCAACGGGGCACCTGTTTGGAGACAACGAGTGTTGGCCCGACGGACAGTGCCAATACTACCTCGGACAAGTCCCACCTGTTCTTCCGCTCCTACAGCTTGGTAGAAGACCATCGCTGACGCAATCACGACTCGCAACTCGCATTGCACACACATGGCATTCGGAGGGAATTCGGCTCGCTGGAAGAATCTGGGGACAGCTGCAACGGAAGAGTAATCCGGAGTGGGAGGAACGACGGCAAAAAGATATACGAGTGGCGAAGGACTTAGAGCGAACTCTGCCCCTTCATCTGCGCTCCAATCCCATATAGGTTTCCTCCCTTTATTTATTTATTTATTACATAGACTTACATCGAGCCGACGAGGTATTATTTACCTGAGCTGTAACTAGCGTAGTCGCTCGTATCAATCGTATCTTCGTATCTTGGCCTGGGCGGACTGGCGGCCTGTGGCGGGGGGTTTCGTATGTTGTGATGGCGTATTTGCATCCGAGGTTTGATATGTTGTGATCGCGTCTTTGCATCCGAAGCTGTTGACTTCGGCGTCGAGGTATGCCAAAGAGACAGCGCTTAAGTCGCCTTGCTTCCAATTTTCCGGTGTGCATAATGGTTATAAGTGTAGGAATGATGGTCATACAGTGTATATGTAGCGGAAGAATGTAAAAGTCATACAAGAAATCCGAATAAAACAAGAAAAGTAAGCCATAATTATGCTGGAGGTCGTGGGGGTGTGCTTGTTCTCGTATCTAGCCTTCGCATTTCCTTCTGCAGCTTATCCACGCCAGAAGGACCGGTGGAGGTGGTCACTCCTCTTGCTCCATGCTTGTCGAACAAGTATGTTAGGAGATTCTTCTTCTCGTCGGCTAATCCGTCTAAAAGGGCGAAGAGATGTGTCTCGTCTCTGAGGGCAAGTTGGGCGGATATAATTGCAGCTGCTGCCGACTCCCGAATGACGAGAGACGATTTGTCGTTCAGCGCCTGAAACTGAGGTTAGGTGGCTGCGGATGCAAATGAGAGGTACAGACAGTTATTAAAGTCCCTCTCAGACGAGGCAATTCTTCTTCGGCTATCTCGGCTGGCAGACGCAAGATAAATTTGCCGAGAGCAATAAGGCCAAATGCATAGGATGCCGCTTTAGCCTCCTCGGAGGCGGTTGGAGGATGTGCTTCTGCGCTGAATGAACGCAAGCTCGCGTGCATTGTGGTTAAACCATATACAGGTTCAATGCGAGTGGTAAGAGCATCTCGGATGGTATTGGTCGCCTCAAGAACCTGAATAATTGGTTAGCCGGGTATGTAGCATAAGTGAGTAACACTGACATTATGATAGCCAGAATACCGTATTCGTAGCAACAAGGAGAAGACATCACCTTCCCGTCCCTCGATATAAATGGCTTGATTTTCGAGCATCTCCCATAGAACAATGAGACCATATTCGATCTCGTCTTCACTCTGGTAAAAAAAAAACAGGTTGAATCACATTGTATATGATCCAGTGTCGAACTGACCTTTGCAGGCTGCAGGAATGAAAGCAGAGCATTGAACAGTCGCTCAAAGTTCTTGTTCTTGTCCCACATATCAGAATGTAAGGAAGGAAGAGAACGCGACGGATTTATAAAAGGAGAAGGGCTGGCTGGATAACCAAACTCGGGACTCAGAGGTGAAGATGCTGACTCCATAATAGGGTTCTCGATTGCCAAGAGGGCCAATTTCTGAAGAACACGGACATCCACATCGTCGCTCTCAAGCATGTTGATATAACTTTGCAGTTCTTGTATCTGATCCCCGTCGTCCACAGATTTGAGTGGCGTACCCTGGGTGACCACTTGGATATGATTAGATACAGGTAAAAGATGTGAAATGGAGCGCACAAGTCTTGCGTTTCAGCCACCAGCCAGTTTGATGTCGCTGGTCTTGCAACACATCCATGAGCGAGGCAGAAGAATTGCCATTGTATGCAGGACTGTTCTTGAATTGCGCGGCTTGTCTCATGATTGATGTTGCCCGGTTTACTGGGGTGACAGGTGGTTTGGTTTTAATCTGTCCAATAGGTAGCGGTGTGGGCTTGACTTTGGCTTTCGCTGGGTGGCCGTTGGTCCCAACTAGGAGCGAGCTTGGAATGGTAGAGTGCTGCATGCCTTCGTCGTCAGGATCAACGAGTTCTAGAAGTCTTTCAGCGGCGCTTTCGGCCTGTTCAGCTCGCGCTCGCAGTGCATCTTCAACCACAGGCTGCCCAGCCGTTGTTTCAAGTGATCCTGACGACAACGCATTCGACGCCTCTGGCGAGAAGGACTGGGCGTGTGAGTCGGCTCTGCGGACAACAGGCGAGGCATATTTCTCAAAAGCAGCGGAAAACGACAGGAGGTTCACGGAGTGATCCATGCTCTCCGAGTCGCTATCACTGTTCGGAATAGGCACAGTCTGTGCCAACAATAATGATTCGTCGCCCATATGTGGTTGGGCGAAAAGGGTAGAGTGTCGGATATGCACAGGAACCGCGGCATTCCGTACACCACCATTACGGGGCGTTGGAGATACACGATCGAATGAAGAGGACGGCGAGGCAGGAAGAGCGGTCTTCAATGCCTTACGAATCGTGGAGGATCGGTTTGGAGTGGCACCAGTTGATGCCAAAGGCGAGGAAGTTCTCCGACGAAATGAGGCTTGTTCGGTGGGCGAAGGAGGCGAGGCATGCGACGTGGTGACCGCCTCAGCACTGGTGGAGCGAACAATGCCATTCGAAACGATCCGTGATTTCTGTGAAGGAGGAGAGGTTGACATGCGCAATGGAGAAGAAGGACGGGCAACCGAATTCCTAGGCGACAAGCTAGGAGATCCTGCGCGTCTGACAGGGACTACATGTGATGATGCAGTCGCTTGGTGTCGTAAAGTCGGTGGCGCAGTCGCAATCGCTTTGGCCTTGGCCCGGCTTGCAGCAATGGCAGCAGCAACGCTACTCTTCTTTGGTGGTTTCGGAGTGGTAGGGGGCAATACCGCTGCGGCAAGCTCTGGATTCGGACACGCCTTCTCCAACTGCTTCCGAGCGACAGAGTCCAGGGCGCCGAGTAGCGTACCGCCACGATCTCGCCATATGCCTTCGAAAACCCAGAAGCAGGCTCGGGCGTTCTCGCGAACAGCAGGGTTAGAATCTGCCAGCGCCTTCTTTAGGGACTTTTCCGTGATTTCAAGTCCACCAGAAGTTTCAATCGCGTGCTTCGATCGGAGACCGTGGAGCTCGAGGTATTGCTTCAGGTGTGCAACTACATATGCTCGCGCTTGGACAGTTTTCTCCTGCAACGTATGCCACAATAGCGGCAGTAGAACACGGGGTGGAGTAGAGGTA
This sequence comes from Mycena crocata, assembly GCA_029281795.1. Classification (NCBI taxonomy): domain Eukaryota; kingdom Fungi; phylum Basidiomycota; class Agaricomycetes; order Agaricales; family Mycenaceae; genus Mycena; species Mycena crocata. The sequence goes on along the minus strand of JARJCP010000124.1, from coordinate 210,132 downwards.
TTCTCGATTATGGCAGATACCGACGCCTGCGATTGCTGGGCGGTGAGTTTTTTAGTGAATCCGGCCATTTTGAGAAGATTTGTGAAAAGAGCATCACAGAATGGGTCCAGCGCTGTTCCAAGCGTGACAGCCATTTCTGTATAAAGCGAGCAAGTGTTTGTTGCCACAGTTGTCCGCAAGCTAGCCAGCTATAACGGATGAGTACGTGGTAGAGCAGCCTCGACTCAGAACTTACTGTTTTCAAAGACAACTGAATAAACTCTTTCAAACACCCGAAGAAGGTCTCCGTGTATCGCAAATGTACTTCTCCTTTGAGCATTCCCCGCACTAATTGAATAGCACGTTCCCGAGCCGCCCAGTTATGTTCGTTTTCTTTACCCTGTGCGATAGTGAGAAGTTTGCGAACATCCCCCTGATTTCGCTTACCTCGAATGGTTTCTGCATTGCGGCAAATTCGGTTTCTAGATCTCGGGCTGATGCAATCTAGAAAAAGCCTTCATTTCGAAGAAAGATAACTAAGAAAAAGATACCGACATAAACCGGCCTGATATCAGTGCTTTCACCGCCTGGCGGTGGGGTAGCCGCACTGGGCGAATCCAAGGGTGCTGCGCGACTGGGGGGCCGGGAAATATTTGACTGCATGCTGGTTGTTCGCGAAAGAGCGCTAGTTGAGCTCGCTGCGGTAGGCCTCCGATTGGCGAGGGTTACACTGGGAGGCACATATTCTTTGGCTTTTATGGTTATATCGCCGTTTTCGGATCCTTCACGACTCTGTGGGTTGCTCCCACTTGCACTGCCCCCGAGTCCAAGTAGCTTCGACAGTACGCCATCAACGATGGTCTTCCTGACGTTCTTCTTCGTCATTTCCTTCTTGAGATCAGCGCGCGCCGCATCCGATACCCCAGCTCCAGAGAATAGTTCAATCACAGATTGCCGTGCACAATCGCGGACATGCGCGTCGGTATCTTCCAGGGCATCCACGAGTTGGGAAAGATATACTCTGATGGGGAATTGTTGATGGACACGACGGATGTGAACGAGGGTTAGGATAGACTGCAGAAAGTCAGTACTTGCAGCCGGCAGACCCAAAGCAAACTGGCCTGTTCCCGCACTTTCCACACTTTACTTGCGAGCCCTATTTCTCTTAGAAACCTTTCAAACATCATAATTGGGGTCTCGGGGCCTTTACCAGCCGTGGATCTGTTCGACATGACAGAACTCGACACGCCGGAACGGAAGGCCAATCCACCAAGAATTACGAGGGTTTCGCGAGCTTTGATTTGGGCTCTTTCCTTGTCGCCTAATCGCTCAATAAGACCCCCCGGTGGAAGAAACGCGACCAAAACTTGGCGGAGCGTCGCGGTGTCAACTACTGAAGAAGGCACCACTGAGCTGACGGAGGAGGTCGACTGTGACAACGCGTTTTGAGATTGGCCGGTTCCCAAGGCAGGGGCTACGAGGAGAGGAAGAAGTGGGGGTAGGACGGATAGCGTGGCGGTCGTTAAGTGCTGGTTCGAAGTTCGTAAACAAGTTTTGAGGACCTGTATGAGGCCATCTGGGTCGTTTATCTGTCCAGACTTAGTTGTCTTGCGCGCACCAGGAAAAATCCGAGCCAACCTCGATACCAGACTCGATTTCCGCCTGGAGTTTGGAAAGTGCATCGACTTTGACATCAACATCTAACAAAAGTCAAGGATACGTAGCGGCATGAAGAGGGTGGCAAACCGTTGTTCTTGCATTGGTTTATGAGGCTCTCGAGTCTCGCGTCGTCCGAGTCCATCGTGAGCGCAGCAAGCACTTGGATGAACTGGGAGTTTGTGCTGATTGAATGATTCCTCGCGTAACGGCACTGTCACAATCTCTTCAACGCACCACCACAATCTGCAATTTTGTTTCTGTGTTATCCTATGCCGCAGTCAAGCCGCAGTGCCTTGCGATTCACGCACAAGCATTGCAGCTATTCTTCAAGACCTGAAGGCCTATTTTTCTGTTCAAACGCTGTCTCTTAGCTTCGACGCATAAATATAGCTGTGGCCAATTGCAAGAACACCGTCGTCAGGTGAGTTCCATCCGCGGGACGCACATTGGGCCTCTGGTCTCGCCAGGGCTACGATGTAGAAGGTGATGCTGGGCCACGGAAGTTAAAACTCACGAGAGCACTTTTGCTGTCAAGAACTCAGATGCCTTAAATTTTGCTAGTTCTGTGCCTTTCATGAAATACAACACTATCGCATTTGTCGCTTGGACCATTTATTCTTCGTCCGACGACAACACCTCGGTGACTCCCACTTTGTGTTTCTGCCGCTTATAGGTGCTCAAGTGGTCATTTGGCGGTGCCCCTTTAAGGCCGGAATGTCCGATGATCACTTTCCCCCCCAATCTTAGCACTTGGGCGGATCCAACTGTACTTTTATTTTATCCCTGCGTGAAATCGTTGAATGGTCGATAGTGAGAACCGGACCTCGCGATTTTCTTTGCGGAAAGCAGTAATAGATTCTAGGTTACAGATAAGTGATATGAATGTAGATGCGTTAGACGCCCGGTGTAAGGCACGCCGTGCAACCACAATGACCATCGCGCTTTTGGCTCTGGCTTTCGAAGGATAGGCGACTGCGCTTCGCGGGTCGAGCTTCAACGAAAATGGTGTAGAGCTCAGAAAAGAACGGCGCTCCACCCGTTCAGGTTATGCGCTGTACGGCAATGTGCAAATACGGCAAGAGAAATGTAGCCATATAAGCTCGTTCTGGCCAGTGGACGATGAAATTGCAGGGTTGAACTAAAGCGTAATGGGATTAAAATGCCTCAAGTAACGAGGAATGGGACTTGGAGGGCTAGTGTCCAAGGTTTTTGCCTCGGTATTGATTTTGAAGTTGGGATGCGGCAAGGGTGCGGAGACACCATGGCGATACCCGTGAGAGGTATTTTTGGGTGACGGAAGCCGCCCGAGAAGATGGGCCCGTGTATTTGTTTTCTGGCGTGGAATGAGCGCTGAGTTCAGCGCAGGATGTTCGGTTGGATGGTAGGGTGGTTTCACGGAGACTCGGGAGACTCGGTCCCAATTTGGATATGTCGATCAGTCAATACGATCTTGACATCAAAATCATGGCAGTGAGACAAAGGGAGCCGCGCCTGGCTGTCGAGTCTGTGCTTTACTTGTCTTCTACTTTCACCTCCCCTTGACGATCAGGTCAGGTAATTTTAGGCCGTGGGCACAGCGACAACCTGGACGACGCTTACTTGTTTTAATCACCCTGACGAGCGAAACCCACTTACCTTTTCACGAATATTACAACAATGTCGCAAGCCTCGTCTCCGGGCGACCCCAAACACACCTCTTCTAGTTCTGGCACGACTGCTGTTACTGCCGATGAATCCGGCGTCCTAGACAAAGGAGCTGGTTTAGGAGCAAGCGGAAGTACAAGCACCAATGGCGTTCAGCCCCTCCCCAAAGGCGCTATGGCTACCTCCATCCCCAGTCTAGCGTACCACCCGCCACCGCCTACAAACCGCTACTCGGTGAGTTTTCCCCCCGCGTGGTAGGCGCCACTTTGCGCGCTAATTACTGACACCTTGACGGCAGACCCGACCGGAAAGCCCGCCTGCTACTCCTTCGCAGCGACTCCTGGAAGCTGAGCCATCGCATGTCCAGTTCGCCAGCTACCCAGAAACCCCCGAGGAGAAAACGCAGCCGCTGATGGAGGAGGACGAGGAAGCGCCCCGCGGCTGGGTGCCCCCGCCACTGCGCGGGTGGTACGCCATCTCCCTCATTCTCTTCTTGATCGCATTGGCTATCGCACTTGAGATCGCACTCCATTTCACTAACAAAAAGAACGGCGAGTGGCTCAAACGACTTGTCGCAGACGCACATTGACGACCGCGAATGTAGGCTGGAAAACGCATGGTGATGCGACAAATGTTACTGGAGTGATGCACTACGTCTATGTGGGTACTGTTGCAGGAGAAGGCCGACTGTTGCTGAACTCTGTTTAGACTCTTCCCCCAGTCATTGTTGCAGCAGTTGTGCGTGATGTTGATCGATCCGTCGGACACAGAATTCACCCTATTCTTAGATTGTTGCACTGTGGGCATGGACGGATATTGAGATCAAGAAGATGCAGGTCAGTTCAGGTTTCCTTGGCTTCTTCAAATATTCATATTGGTTCAGCCGTACGTCGACCTTGTTCGTGGCGACGCACCGCCGCACAAAAGTCTCCTGCTCGACTACACGCGCACCAACAATTTTGTAGTGTGGACGGCAGCTGCCCGGAACAGGCACTGGGTGGTCACCGCCGCATCTGTGATGGTGCTCATCACACTGGCCTTCCAGCCTCTGGCTTCCGCGCTGCTGTCAGCCAAGAACACATGGATCACCAACCCTGGTCAGCCAAGCCGTTTCCTCGTCTCAGTTCCGATGCTCACAGTCCTACAGACGTTACACTCAACACCATCTCCACCGTCGCTCTTAACCAAGATCCTGAATTCAACGATTTGACCAGTGCGTACTTTGTGTGCCCGTTCCGTTGATCCCATCGCTCAGACGACGTGATTCGTAGTTTTTTTGACCGCCTCCGGATACGCGTCGGCGAGTGTGGGCTACAACCTGCAGCAGCCGCCGTTCGTTTGGGACCAATACACGGTGACGCCGTTTGAGCTTCCCACTGACATTGCCAAGAATGGGACCGGTTCGTTACTTCAAGTTATTTTATATACTTGTCGAAACTAATGCTATGACCCCCAAGTGATCACTAACACGACGGCTATCCGCAGCGACACGAACTGCGTGTCTGCGCCGGTGCAAATGACGAACCACACGGACGGGAGCGGGTGGACGAATTCCATGTCTCTCAACGGGTGCAGCCTCGTGTGGATTGTCGACCACGGCGCGCCGAACCTGTTCGGGTCGAGCACGGCGGACTGTGTGGACGCGACGGCACCCGAGTTTTCACCCGTCGTGTTCTGGTTCTTCACGTATGTGCCGTCGGCCAAGTCGTCGGCCACGATTTGCTACCCGGCGATATCGCTCTGGGACGCGCAGGTGACGATGGATCTGGGGAGCGGGAACGTGACGTTCGTGCACCAGCTGAACCCGTTCGACGCGTCTAAATCGCCGTTTGGGTCCCTGTCTGGGAACCTGACCGGCGCACCACTGAATGGAAGGGCATATAATGGAATCAACTTTACGCTCACGACGCAAGACAAGTTTATCGTCGCGCGGATGAATGCGACGCAGCTGACGATGCCGGCGGCGGTTTTTCAGGCGGCGGTGCAGAGCTCTGCGGGGCTGGTTGGGTCGTTTGACGCGGATTTGTTTGTCAAGTGGTCAAACCAGGTTTATGTGCGTCGTGGGTTTTTCGCTGGCATTGTTTGGGCTGACTGTTTGCGCAGAGCACGTACCTCACGCTCATCGCCAAAGCGGTGTACTTCAAGGCGAATAAGGAGCCGATCACGATGCAGCTCAAGACGTTTGAGCTGCGATTATGGATGAAGTATGTGTGCTTTTAGAAAAGGATTCGCGTGGAGTACTTATTTGCGACGCAGCTCCACGGCGGTGCACCTGCTGACGACACTTTTCTTCTTGCTTGCAATTGCGGCGACGATTATCCACATCTTCCACCGCTACGAGCGGCAGGACCTGAACTTATTGCACCAGCCGGGAACGATCGCGTCGGCGGTGTCGATCGGGGCGCAGACGGGAATGGGGCAGTTGCTTGCGCAGCAGCGCAACACAGAGGAGATTCAAATGGCGCTGCAGGACAAGAGGTTCCGGATTGACCCTGTGTCGATGCGGATTCTGATGGACGGCGAGGAGGGGTACGAGGCGGTTGCGAGCCCGACGAATAAGAGGCAGAGTGTGTTTGCGGCGATGCAGGGGAAGCGAACGAGCAGGCGGTTCTCGAGGGCTCCTGGCTCGCCTGGGCTGGTGCTGCCTCGTTCGCCGCGCACGCCGCAGAGTGCGAGCCAGGCTGTTTAGGGGTGCATGCCAATATTATATTTTTGTTGCTACATGGAGCTCGGCGGGGAATGAACGAGATACGATACGACGCTGAGCTTGTTTGCGGCAGGAGCACAGCCACGGATCAGATTGGCGTATACTTTTGTGATCGGCCCAGTTTGGACAGACTCATCGGAAATGGACGCAAAATGAACCACGGCAGCGAGCAGACTCCCCGAACGCGATACGCGATAATGGTGCCCCAGCGGGTGTACACGGTGCCGCTGGGCGCTGTGCTGATTGGGATGGTGATTGGGGTGAACCGCGGGAGTCGACTGGCGTCGCTGCGGTTCCTGGCGGAGAACGCGCACCGGACGCCGACGACGCAAAAGGGGTGGTACCTGTACCACAAGACGAAGAACTACCGGGTGATGCTGGGAGCGCTGCGGGGTGCAGCGCGCGACGGAGCGTACCTAGGCGCGGTGACGCTTGGATGGGTTGGACTGGAGGAGGCGCTGGTCGCGGTGGGATGGGGACGAGTCGCGATGAGCGGGGCCGGGGTGGGGACAGCAGGGATTTTCTGCGGGCTCTGTGAGTGAATTACGCGGTTGGGATGGATTGGAGCTGATTTGTGCGCATAGACCGATTGACATGGAAGACGACGCGGCAGATGGGTGTGCTCGGATTAGTCGGAGGGGGAAGCATGGATGTGGTTCGGTGGATAGCAGATATAAAGGAGGAGGGATAAAAAAGTCAGCTACCGTGCACTATCTGCAATAAAAGTCAGCTACTGTGATAGTATCAGCGGATGATGCAATCTGGTTGGAGCAAGAATGCTCGCCAGCTCCTCTTTTTGTTCCAGTCCTGTCTCCGTCGCTGCTCTCTCTTCTCTACCACCACCATGATAAAGCTTTGGCCATCGTCTGTCTCGACGGACCCCCAATTGACCCCAAAAGCTTCCCAGCAAAATCATAACCCTTTCGATGATCCCGGCCGGAACCCGGCTCTGTCACTCGCCAGTTCGCTCCGATCCCCAACCGCTCTTCACCACCACCTCCTCACCCCGCAAATCCGCTCGCCAGACGTTACACCTCTGGCTTCGCCTCTCGGCGCACTCCCCGCCGCGCTGCCTACAACCTCTCTGTCTCTCCATGCTCCCGACTTCAACATGCAACAGCCCCCAAAACCCGCGCTTCCAAACAAGTCCCCAGCTCCACAGGCATCGTCCGCCTCGTCGGCCCCGTCTCATGGCCCTGGCTCGTCGTCCAAGGGCCAGATTCACGTCAAGCTGATCCAGGCGCGCGCACTAAATGTCCGCGCTTCTGCCCGGCCATACGTCGTCGTTCAGTTCGAGCAAAACGAGTTTGTCAGCCGCGATCCCACCGGCGAGGCAGACAAGGAGGTCAAGGGCACCCCCACCGCCCTCCCGTCGTCCTCGACCGCTGCAATGTCCGCCCTCGGCGCAATTGGCTCAAAGGCCGCCGCCGCAGAGGCCAGCAGGCGCGGCAGCAAGGGCAGTGTCAAGAGCAATAACACCTCCCCCGCCTCGTCCGTCGCCGCCCCATCCACCCTATCCAACGGCAACGGGCTCTTTGGCCGCATATCCGCTCACAATCCCGTCTGGAAGCACGAGGTCTCGTTGTGCGTGCATCGCGTTCATTCTCTGTATCGTACTTGATAAATTACAACAGCGACGTTACGTCCGAGGCGTCTCTCATCACATTCAATGTCTATGATCGCGCCGTCGTCGAGCACGGTTTCTTGGGGACCGTGCAAATCAAACCCGTGCTGATCCACGACCACACCGTCGACCAGTGGTACAAGTAAGCCCATCCCCAAAAAATTGTGTCGGACCGAATTCCTGACCCACCGCTTCCCCAGACTCCGGTCCTATGAGAACGAGGTCGTAAGCGGGGAAATGCGTGTCCAAGTAACATTTGAACAGTACAAAGTGCGTGATCCGACCCTGACCTCGATCACCACCTCACCGGCTGTCACAGACTAAACGGGCCCTAACCCCGCGCGACTTTGAGTTTCTCAAGCTCATCGGTCGGGGCACATTTGGCAAGGTGTTCCAGGTCCGGAAACGGGACACCAAGAGGATATACGCCATGAAAGTCTTGTCAAAAAAGGAAATTGTTGCCAAGAAAGAGGTCGCACACACGATTGGCGAGCGCAAGATCCTCCAGCGCTCACTAGAGTCGCCCTTCCTCGTCGGCCTCAAGTTCAGCTTCCAGACCGACGCAGATCTCTATCTTGTCACCGACTTTAAAAGCGGTGGCGAGCTATTTTGGCACCTGCAGCGAGAGACGCGCTTCAGCGAAGAGCGCGCGCGTTTCTACATTGCGGAACTCATATTAGCGCTCGGACATCTGCACAAGTATGACATTGTTTACCGGTGCGTTCTGATTCATATCGTTGCGGCCGTGGCATACTGACATGGATCATATTCACGACAGCGATCTCAAGCCCGAAAATATCCTGCTAGATGCGACCGGCCACGTCGCGTTATGTGACTTTGGCTTGTCCAAGCCCGATTTGCGATCAGACGAACTCACTACCACGTTCTGCGGAACGACCGAGTATTTGGCACCCGAGATGCTTCTCGACGAGCTCGGCTACTCAAAAATAGTAGACTTCTGGTCGTTGGGCGTCCTTCTCTTTGAGATGTGCTGTGGCTGGAGCCCGTTCTATGCCGAGGATACACAGCAAATGTACAAGAATATATGCTTTGGGAAAATCCGCTTTCCCAAGGGTGCCATCAATGAGGACGGGAAGCAGTTTGTCAAAGGGGTGAGTGCTGCCGTTTCGTTTCGTTTTGCGTTTTAGACGCGCTTTCTTGACAGTCTTCTTTTCTTTGCTACTTCCGATGTTTGTCCCGGTGCTGATCATTATTTATTTTTTGTCTCCAGCTTCTCAACCGCAATCCAAAGCACCGCCTCGGCGCAGTACGGGACGCGGAGGAGCTCATGGAGCACCCGTTCTTTTCGTCAATTGACTGGGCGTTGCTCGCACGGAAGCAGGTTACGCCGCCGTTCAAGCCCATCGTCGAGTCGGACGAGTCGACGGCCAACTTTGACGAGATCTTCACGTCGGCAAACCTGCACGAGGTCGGGCTAGCAGACATGGACCTTGACATTGACGAGGAGGACCCGTCGGAGGACTGGGTAGCGCTCGCGGGATCACTGAGCCAGCACCAGCCCAACGGCCCCCTCGGTAGCGAGCGCGAGTCGAGCGCGCCTGTGAGCCCCGCACCGATGAGCCCCGCGCCGTCAAACGGCGCGCTCCCGTCGCCGTCGCGGAATGGCGCGCCGCCGCGGCCGCAGGGGATCGATATCAAGCCGAAGAAGAAGACGGAGTCAGTGGGGAGCCCGCTGACGAACAGCGTGCAGGAGAACTTCCGGGGGTTCACATACTCGGGCGGGGAGAGCGTGACCGCACCGAATGGGCTGCTGGCGATGCGCGCGGCGACCAAGACGCCCGAGGGCGAACGTGAGGGGGATGACAGCGCGGGCGGCACGGAGGACGAGTTCGAGGACCCGGCCAAGCCCGCGGGACGCTATGCGCACAAGCGGAGGAAGGGTCTCGGGTTCACCGGGCTCGACGACGATATGTGACAGATTATACACGCCCACGCATCGCATCACTCACGCGCCTGCTGCGCCCAAACTTCGGATTTCGGCGCACGCCCACGCCTGCTCGCCCTGTATCACACACATTTGTAATTTTTTCCACCCCACCATGGACCACCAAACCGTTTCCCAAACTTATCGCCTCCTGTACCATATGCTCCGCCAACGAGGGAATTAACACGTATATATATCGTAGATAGGTCCTGTAGTAATGTCTTGGAAACATTTGTACTACTTTTTTGTATGATGCTAAAATGCATTATGCATTACGGATTATAACGGGGCGTATGGTATCTATATGACAGCATGACGAGTAAGCGCGCACCCTACCAATCGTGGAGGGTCGAGCAGCCTGGCCGCGAGAGCTCCATCCCACCACGCAGGAGCGGCGGCAACACCAGGCCGGCCTGTATAGTGTTGACCACTATGGCGTCGACCTCGTGGGAGGTCACTCTCCCGTACCACACAGAGGAGCCCTGGGGTGTATAAATAATGCAGTTACCGGCATACTTATGGCCACCCATGTGGGAGTTTCGAAGGATGAGGGCTCTCTTGGCCGCGGGAAGAGCTTGAAGTTCGTCCGTGATGTGGCGTGCCTTCTCTTCGGGTGTACCAGAGAAGCACTCGAGCGGCGGTTCTACGAGGTGCTCGAGCTGCGTGTCTGCCGTCCAGCCCTTGCTCTCGAGGGATTCGATGAAAGCTGGGACGTAGTTTAGAAAAGATTGAGTTTGGGACTAAGATGTTATCCACCTTTTTCGAGCTTGGGCGCCGCTATCGCACAACGATTGTCTCTCCGCTTGTGAGAGCCTATGTACCAAACTGGATTAGGCAGATGGTGGGTAATCAGATTAGATGGAATGCTCACACAACATAATGACGCAAGAATACGGCAAGATCCACGTTTGGAAATTACTCGTTCCTTCTGTGATGCCAAAGCGGGGTAGCCGTGAGTCGAGGGCAGTCCGCCACAGTTCCTTCGCGCCATCGAGCGTCCGTGGCACGCCAACGATCATCGTGAAGTCGGGCAGCACGAGGACCGTCTCATACTCGTCGTCTGCCGATATGCTCTTGTGGCTGCCATTCAACACAGATAAACGGGTGTGGTCGGCCGATGAGAATACACCAGGAACCGGAGGCACGGCTTTCTCGTTGAGGTCGATGGAAATTGGAAGCGGTGCGTCGGGTACCTTCGGGGGTTGGGTTTGTGATACAAGCGCCGCAAGGCTGCCGTGCGTGTCGGTGACCTCTCTATCCCAATCTGACTTTCCCGTCGAAATAAGAATCTGCGTGCCCATTATTCAGCAGCGCGTCCGGATACAAGAGTTGAAACCATTGGACACAGACCTGGCGTCGAAAAGGTTTCACTGAGCCAAGCATTGTGGACTCCGTGTCGACATAAAACCGTCTGGGATACTCGGAGTGACCTGGGATGATTTAGGCGAGCTCGCTTAGCGTAGAAAGTAAGTTTCTTACCCTCGTCGCAAGGATTGGGGCATGTGCGACAGTCTGCAGAAGCAACAGGGATGCCCGAGGCGGAGAGGGTAGCGTAGATATTGTCTGGCGGGTCGTCGAGGCCCAAGACGAGCGCCCTAAGCTTCCTGAGGCTGCTCATTGAACTGTGGGGTCAGGGAGAGGACATGGAAGTGGTTGCCACCTTATCTGTGTATCAGATAATTTTTCTGCCAGGACCCCGGTTCTAATGTCGTGAGAAATTATCAAAACCCGGATCAACTTTTCATTTTGCAGCCGCAACTTTCCATTTTGCGCTGCGATTTCGTCAATTTCTCGGTTTGAGATCCATATCCTGGGCAAAATCCAAAACGATTTCGGAGTGTTACCGGGGTCCTGCTCTGCCCCAACTAAATTCGCATCTCAAATTCATCCCATTTGGTAGCGGCGTGAGATGGACTGGGACGGTGCTCGGGACCGTGTATTTGCCGTGCACCAATGTCATCCCGTGCTTAAAGAAAAGAAATAAAGAAATGCGGGGCGCGTTGAACGCGGGAATTGTGTTCAGGTATGATTCTACACAGCGTACTGACACTCGACGTCGTCGCACTGGCCTCCATTCAAAGTGACCTCCGTATGGCGCGCGGCCCAGAGTAGTACGCCCAAACCGTCCGATGGTCATTCAAGTACCCCATTGGCGCACTTGACCGCGTTTGAAGTCGGAATCACCGACTTGGGACGAGTGAGTGGGCTGATAAAAATGATGCCAGAGTCGAACGCACCCATTCATTAAAAATCCCCATCCTCGTATCTTAGCCGGTCTTCCTCTGCGCCCCGCTCAAGTTCGTCTGCCTGGTCATCCAACGCGTCCAATCCAGGCAGCGCTTTCCCCGTCGCCGCGAATTCCACCCCATACAACGCTTCAATGACCTTCAAATCCCTGACGGACATGGTGTTACTCCAAATCCCGCTCCTGCCATCCCCACCGTCCCAAACAGGATCGACTTTCGTCGGCGGGTTCCACTCCGTAACGGAAGGAGCATCATGGCGGCTGCGCAACAGACTGCTAAAGTCCCGTAAGCCCAGAGTGCTTCGCTCGGTTGCTAACGGCTCTTTGAGGCTGCCAGTGAACGCTTCGTCGATTTTGTCGTCCAGGTTTTCTCTTGTAACGAATGTTTCGGTTTGATGATACATGGCAATGAGAGCCCGCATTTTCTCCGGCGACGCGATCATCGAGTTCGGTGCGCGGATGACATTGCTCGCAGACGAAAAAGCCCGCGCCTGAAAGATGGCTTTTCGTCGAGCAATCGAACAGACTGACATGTCTTTTTGCTTGTCGCTGTTTGCCGGTGACGTCGATAGAATCGTCCGCTTTTAGCAACACTTTTGCGCCTTGCCCTCCGTCCATCTGTAAGATTGAAGGGCATGAGTCGGATGACACTTCAAGGAGATCGATTGCCTTCGGATTACCGCCATTACCGCCTCTGCTGTGCATGTCATGTCCAAATACTTGACGTATCATGAAATAACTGCAAGTCGTGCTCGCCATTTAACTACCACCGGTCTAGGGAGACTCTGTGCTCGAATGTCCATCCCTTCAGATGTAACCACCGTGACTGTTGTCAAGCAGCTGTTTGCTAACAGTTTTGTATGACCATGGTTCCGTTCCAACTTCTCTGTCCACTGCTGATCGCTCTCACAGATTGGATTTAGTGTGGCTACAACGTGCGTATGCAGAGTCGTTTTTCAATTCCAGCCAAGTTCAGGCCCCCATCTAGCATTTATGGCATATCGGTATTGCAGGGTGAGCGTGTCAGTATACAGTAGAGAGCAATGTCCAACTTTCAGAAGTGTACCTGTACTGGCGAAGTTATTCTGCTGATCGTGCTCTGTGGAAATCGGTTGTGCGTAGTCACTGATGATTTTCGTCCTGGTTGCCAACCAATAGCCAGCGCAGGTAGCGTTATTGTTGTCACTATATGCAATCCCCTCCTGCTCTTGCCGATCCTAATTATCATCGTCTCAGCTTACTGGACACTCTGAGCACTGTCCTGGTTGCGCATGCCCTATACACATATTTTGTGATCAACTTTGCAGAAAATACCGAACTCAACCTTCTCATTCCCTGGTCGTTTTCTGTAAGTTCTATACTATTGGTGGGTTGCGAACGCCGACGATCACCCAAGTCGGAAAAACTTTTAGTAGTGAGTAGGACCGTCAACCAGTCCTGCCCTTTTCTCAGATGGTATTCTAGACTCTTATTACTTTTGTGGCGCAATGGTACATTTATTGACGTGCTTTACAACTACTTTGACTTGACTACAATCTACAGCTTCTATGCTCAGGCCATATATAACGGTGAGCTATGACTTCAATGTCCGTGTTTCCCTTCCTCACTCGGCTGATTTATATTCAGTCACCACCAACAAGACCCTCACATATTCAGTCGTCAGTTCTTTCCGTGTTGTCTTAATCCCCTGTTGACATCTGCTCAGGCGTTACTCGCCTTAATTTGTTTAGGTCAGGAGGGGTTTTCACAAATCAGATCTGGTCTAAATCCTTTCCTCCAGCTCTAGGAATCGTCACCACAGTCGATATGTAGGAGGTTGTAGCTTTTGTTTCATTCATCGTAAAGAAACTCGCGTAGATTCACAATAAGAGGAGTAACAGGGACAAGGAATTTCAGCGTTTGTTTCTGCGGTCGTACTTATTCGAGATAGTTTTTGAACCACTCGTCTAGATCGTTTCCGGATGTGTGCAGGGGCTTGCTGCTCTGAACGATTTGCTGATCACCGCCGGCATGTGCTATTATCTACGCGACAGTCGAAGCGGACTCCCATCGTAAGTACCTCCCTTACAACCCATCTAAACATTTTATTCCAGTCTGCAGGACCAACCAATTCGTGGACAAAGTGATATTGTATACAATCTCAAGAGGCATTCTCACTGCGTATTTGGCTCTCTTCTTTGGAAGCGATGGCTTGATTGACAGACATTTCAGCACGGCGCAGATACTTTTCCTGATAACGGTGCGTTCCCCTCTTTTTGCCCGCGGCTGTATTCAATGGGAACGGAAGAATGTCGCCTTTCCGGGACGTACATACTATCTACCGTTTCATCAAACTGTTGGCAAACGTGCGTTCAAGCATAATTTCCATCAACAGCGCCTCATCCCTTCGTTATCTAGTCTATGTCAATTCGGTCCTCGCAACGTCAGTCATCTGTCCTCGGGGTATCTTGTATCTTATTCCTGGACCAGGCTAAACGTACGAAAAACCTTCCAACAAAAGACCGAGCCCCAGTACGACACCGGCCCGGGCTTCGATTTCTTTCACGCAGGTACCGGGCAAAGCCTCTCTGTGGAGCCGCAGGTCCGCCCCTGTCCCTTTTCCGGTCGTTTTTCTCAATATTCAACTGGCCCGTTTCGGCCACAGCTTAGTAACATCAATCTTCCTAATTCCACTGCGCCCAGCATCCATGTAGATTGTCCTGGAGATGAGCAAGACCCGTCCGAAAAATCTCCCAACCTCCAAGTGTAATTATAGGATCCCAAGCATATTTGATCAACTGTATACATATTAATCGTCGCCAGAGGTTTGGGGTGGGAGTAAGAAGTTTCTGAGAACTCAATTCAGGGGCATCCATGTGAGCCTGCAATCTGGCAGTCCAGGCACACCTTTGATTGGAACTCCTTAACGGCTAGTGAGGACATTGGTAGAGTGAAAACTTGAAAGAACTAAGCTGAGTGAGCAGTCGCATGAGAGTATTGTACAGCATCTTATGCGCATTGCGAGAAAGTCAATAACTTCCAGACAATGGCCGCTTAAACTTTCCGCCACTGCGGATATCTGCGTAGCTGTTGTGGCGGGTACTTTTTTCTTATTGATGTGAAGCTTAACGCCACCAGGAATCAGCATAATTGTACCGATAAAGCTAGGTGGGGATGATTCTAAGACGGACCGCGGATACATGGCAGTCGTTCATACTTTATTAGTGACTGAAGAGCCTGAATCGATTCGAGCAGTATTCGTCATTTTTTCAATGTTCACTGGCAAAGTATGCGCTGCAACGTAATATAATACACAAAAAATCAAAGGTGCGCTTTTTTGATTCCTGCTTTGGCAAACAGGGCGTCTTCCCTCTTTGCAAGTTCCGCCGCCTTTTTGACCAATCCCGGAGCGCGCTTCAATTCTCTTTGTCCAACTTGCTGGATGTGTACAGCATCAGGTCCCTGCGAAGTGGATGATTTGTAAGTATCAGACCAGGTGAAGTTGATACTATGTACATCAGCTATGCGGAGGGTGCGCATCCCTGCCCACGTCGAGGCGAGTGCCTGATCCTGAGAGACACCCTCAGCCCCAAACGATTGGATTGCACGATCGATGACGGTAAGCGCCATGGAAGGAACAACAAACTGTGGCATATAAGCAAATGGATGAGATTTCATGAGGCAAACTGTACTTTGGCGATCCCTATCTCTTTCAGAGCGCCTTTGGCTTGATACTTGTCAATCTGGATGGCGGGTAAAGACGCGGAAAATTCCGTATCTCACGTATACTACGTACTTGTAAAGCCGCGCTGAGAACGAGCAGTCTTGCGGCCTCAATTTCGGCACGGGATTTTGCTATTTCCGCAACGACCGCACCTTGTTTGGTGGAGTAAGTATCAGAAGGCTCATGAATAAGGAAAAGATATTAACCATGTTCATACAGGTATTTGCCAAACGTCTTCCGGCTTGGGTCTGTTACACGACGCAGCATCGTATCGAGCGCTTCTTGGGCCGCACCAATGGATCGCATGCAGTGGTGAATGCGCCCAGGTCTACGAGGCAAGGTTGATGAGAAACATGGGATTGGGTTTAAAACGATTGGCTAACCCCAGACGTCCTTGGATGATCTGAAATAGCTGAATGCGGAGCACGTATGATGAAAATTACACAATACCTCGAAACCCTTGCCCCAACCGAGAACGAGATTGCCCAAGGGAACGCGCACGTTCTCGTAGATGACTTCGCAGTGGCCCTCGGGCGCGTCGTCGTAGCCAAATACAGTCATGGGCCGGACAACGGTGACACCCGGAGCATCGGCGGGGACGAGGACCACGCTCTGTTGGTTGTAAGAACTCTTATTGTTCGGGTCACTTTTGCCCATGACAATGTGCAGCTTGGTGCGAGGATCGCCTGCGCCACTGATCCACCTGGTGAAGTATCTACATAGTATTCAAGTGTCAACGACAATGAGATGTACCATTTATGTCCGTTGATGACAATTTCGTCGCCTTCACGGCGGATCGACGTCCGGATGTTTGTCGCGTCCGAGGACGAAACTTGTACACCAATGAATAAGTATTTAATATACGGGGCGAAAACCTGGCAAACGTACCAAATTTCTCGGTCATCGCGAAGGCGGAACGAATCTCGCCGTTGAGCAATGGAATGAGCCACTTCTTTTGTTGCTCAGGGGATCCATATCTGGCCAAAACTTCCATGTTTCCAGTGTCGGGGGCCGAGCAATTGACTACCTGAGGCGCCATGTGTCCGCCGCGCCCAAGGACTTCTGCCATTACCGCGTACTAGAGGGAGGCTGAGCGACACTGAATTGATTCAGTTTGCCAGCATACCTCGAGATTGCTCAAGGGGACACCATGTTCGGGATAGTGGGCTTTGCTGAGGAATAAATTCCAAAGGCCGAGCTTCTTTGCCTTGACCTTGAGCTCCTCGATGACGGGGATGACTGTTTGCCAACGCTGGACCGGGTCCGCCGGGATTTGCGCGTGAGATAGTCTGCGAGCAGGGGCAATTTCTTCCTACGAGATTGGGTGGTCAGGTCATGAGCCATTTGAGTGCCGGGCAGGCGCCAACCTCATAGAATTTGATCAGCTTGGCCAAAGTTTCTTTGGCGTAGGGCGAGAACTTGTCCTCGATCTAGTGGAATGAGATAAGAAAACAAGTTGAGGAGACCAGTACCATTGCCCATGATGCCTCGGAGGTGTACTGGATAATAGGATGTGGGCTGGCCATTATGTGGGGAATTGCAAATGTGTCAAATCCATATATAGGTCCGACCGGCTATATGATGCCCGGTTATGCCGCGAGGTCTGAAAGCTAGGGCCACTTCGCTCGACTTTCGCGATGACTCAGTTACTATTGGTATTACGGTAAATATAAAGTCAATACAGTATGGATACAGAGTACATATCAAGTACATGTACGTGTACAACATTGTTCATTTAAAAGCAAAGAGGGTACAGAAAACTAGATAATTCGTCAGTGTTATATGTAGTTAGGCCATCAGTGATCATCGGAAGACATATCACCGAGCGTGAACGGTAGGTCCGGATTGTATTCAAATGCACCTGGATCGTAAGTGTTCCAAAGGGAATCTTGTTCGCCCATCGAGTACCCGCCTCCGTTGCCATAATTTCGTATAAACTCCAGTCCTCGGAATGGGAGTCCCGGTGCTGCGAAGGACGCGATTGGAGGGGTAGAAGAGAGCTCCGCGATGCTCCCGCTGCCAATGTCGGACTGTCCGTATGTGTATCCGCGCGAGTCTAAACCCTGATATCCGCCATAATTGTCCGACGGATAGGACATACTCGATGAATATATATCCACTCCCTGGGATTCACCCGACCCATTCCAATGCTGCGCATTGCTTGCATGGCCGAGCGGACTAGGTTGCATTCCATACTCAAATTCATATTGGGTGGGAGGATTTGTGGGTGACATAGGGTAGTTGTATATCGTAGTTGGTGCCAACGTCGGACTCGGTTGAGGCGAATTTTTGTCTAGAATCGGTACCGGCGATGGAACGTTGACTGAAGCAGGAGAACTGTGTGGACTTGGAGCCTGTCCAGAGGTGGGACTGGCGAAGCTTTGATAGTAGGACGCAAGTCGCTCATTTCCCTCCCCATCATCATGTCCTCGCTTGCGAGACGTCGATCGTGCGCGCTGGGCACCTGGAACGGGCGGTCAGAACTGTCTCAGAAAAACCCTTTCTACTCACTGTCAACACGATATGGAGACACAGCGGCCAGGCGCCGAGTGGACGACGTTCCTGGGTCCCGAGATTGGTTCCGACGAGGCTTGTTCTTCACTACTCTCCCAGAGCCAGAGCCAGAGCCAGACACTGTGGCGATCGTGACCGACCGCCTCCGCTCGCGACCAGACATCGCGGGTCCGGCCGCGGGTGGAGGAGGTGGGTTGTCGCTCGCACTCTGTGCAACCGCCTCCGTCGCAGTATTTGTAAGCTCCATGAGTAGCTCCTTGCATTTCCGAGCACCCGGCCAATGTCCCTCCCAAGACTCCAGAGCGTTTAGAGAGCTTTTGGCTTCGTCCATGGCGGCAGAAGCTGCTCTAGGCTCTGAAGAGTGCATCGCGTAGAGTAAGAGGATAACTGCAGAGCTAAATAGATGTTGGATGAAGAAGGCCAGATGGTGTGAGGGAGGCACGACATTCTTCATCGAAGGTGCGAGGCGGATACAGGAACGCGCCGAAGAGACCGCCTTGACCGTCGACTTGGCGGTCACAGGCTGGTCGCGTTTTACAGGAAGGAGGTTTCGGTGAAGCGTCGTCAACACAGAGTAGTAGTGGCTGCACAGAACGGCCCCCATCGACACCTGTTCGTCGGTCTCCGATTGCGATTTGAACACGACTGGCAAGTCATCACACCACTTCGTGAGCTCAGCATCCAGCGACTCTACTGTCCGCTGCAACTCGGCCTTCCTGTCTGGCTCCAAATGATCTTTGCAGTTGTCCAGAGCATATACTTCACGCAGTACCCGCCCGGCAAGTTTATAGAGACCCATCAAGGCGACGGAGCCGGTCATGAGAGAGGGCTGTCTTTGGGGTAGTGTGGCTCCACTGAAATACTCCGGCAAGTATTCGTCGTCCACTTCGACCGGATATTCAACGTCACAATCAGAATCGTTGATTCCCAGTGGGCGCCCCAAAGCAAGAGCGAGCATGCGGTCCAATGAATAAACCCCCCACCATACCTTGCGACGTGTCTCTTTGTCAATTGGAGTAATCACAAGCCGACGGGGTGACCGCTGTTAGAAACGGGAGGATGCGTCAGCGATGCGTTTGAAAACGGCCCGAAGCTTACATGAAGCCCAAGATCTTGTCCGGTCCGGACGGCCTGGCCAACAAGAATCCATGCTTGTGGAAGACAATTGACAGAGCATAGAAAGGAAGACAGAAGAATAAAACATTGTACATGTGCGATCTGGGTATTTGCGTGGCTGATATACTGTAAGATAAGGGCACTGATAGAGGTCGATTAGTATACTTAGCCAAACTCCATACAGCCGCACGCACCGTTCATAGTAGACCATCCCCATTCCGCCGTCATCCAGGGAATCGCTTATCGTCAAACGAGCGTCTTCGACAAGACGGGCAGAGCAAGCGAAAACCGCAAAGACAAGGGAGATGAATGCGGTTTCTGACCGGACAAATAATGGGTCAGATGTGTTGTCCATTAGTTGGCTGTATTTCTGCAAAAACGAGGGCTTGTCGACGACAGGGCTAAGGAAGTGGAATCGTGAGAAGTACGCATTAACCTTGACCAGAGATTAGCCGGGGACGCAGGCAAGAAGGACGGTACGCACCAACTTGTCCGCCAAGTCCCTCGGAGGGTACTCGACTTCCTCGGGGCCTGGAAGAGCATGCACTTTGCCGAAGAATACCGAGGCAGGAAAATATAATTTATTAACACTTGGCCCTGGAGCGAGAGGGTCCTCCTCCATCGGGGATATGCGGTGGAGGGGGGACGAAGTGAGGGCTTTGAACGATTGAATGAGCGACATAGTTGATGAGCCGCCGATCCACCGCATGTGCCCGTACTCGTCTAACGCAAGTTGACCAAAAGATTCACTGACATCGTCTTCTTCGGCCTTTATGGGGATGGAGGACGCCCGTTCTTTCGGCGGAACGGAGCGGGGGGGCACAGCAGCGGAGGAGGTGGCGTCAGAGCCAGACGGAGCGGGAGCGGCCGCAGCGAGCTCGGCGATTGCGGCGCCATTGGGAAGTGGCCCTATCTGGTCGAGAACGGGGGCGATCTGGGAGAACAAGGACTCCATGTGAAGCAGCCGGGCCTCCAGCTCCTGTACATAGCTGGGGGAGGAGAGGTTGAGAGGTGATGTGGAGGGAAGAAAAGATCACGACTCACTGTCTGCTCAACGCAGCTCTGTCCTTGGTCTGCAGCCATGTGCACTGGGAACCCGAAGCCGAGCACTGCGAGCAAGTGGGTTCGCAGCCATCACATTTGATCTTCTTGCGTCTGCGCAAGATGAGTAACAAAACGAGAGAATTGGGGGTGTAATAATGACCTGCAGCTTTCGCAAGCGCGCCTTGGGAACGTTGGGAGAAAGTAATTTACAACGAGGAAAAACGCACCAAACTCTGCGACGCTGGAGCTGAAGAGGCTTCTGTGTGGAATCGGGGGTGTCCTGGTCGTCGTCTATGCGTTTCTTCTTGGACTGGTGTGCGGGAGACGGGCCTTCGTTGGCCATGCGAGAGTGAGCTACGAGGAAGAGTCTGCACGTGCGCAGCCTTGTAAGTCTCGCATCGCACACCCGGACCGAACACCGGTGTACGTTTTCAGCTTTTCTCAAACTTTCAACGTCGCCGCCGCTGCCTCGTGAACCTCACAGCCTCTCAGAGCGCGCGGCCGAACCCCGGCCATATCACATTCCTATTCAAGAAATCGCTATTTCGAAGCATCCTAACGTAATAGTGGCGGTCATTTGCGCGAAAATCATTCTGCATCCAAACCACTTCAGAAACGTGTCCATCGATCCTCCGTCGATTTCTGCGATCTGGCCTCAATCAAGAAGAAATCGGTAATGGCAATTTTTGGGTCCAGTGAGCCTCTGTAGAAAACAAACACGAAGCGAATGATGATGACCTGCTGCACAGTGGTTCAGTGACAGAAAATCCCCTCGAGAACATTCTTTCAGCTCGAGATCAAAAGATTTCATTGTATCACGGGTGGAAAGAGTCACGCGATACAAACCGCGTAATCATCTGTAACATAATTTGTGGGGTTGCGGCCTGAAGAATGGCGAAAACCATGCCAAAAGGACGTAGAGTGCCCTGGAAGGACGCATCGATGAACGTCTGCCATCGGTGGTTGAATTGTCCGATCACAAAATCACTTACCCCGAGTCCGGACATCATTCAGGAAGATGGTTTACCGTTCCGCTTTCAGGAAGATGGTTTACCGTTCCGCTGCCCCCGGGCTGATCTCATAACCTTGAAACGAAGCGTCTATTGTTTGCAGTGAGTCTGGAGGTGGAGATATTAGAAAGATAAACGAGCTCGCTTGTTGATGAGCTTCTTAAAGTTGATATGGCCAGGTTATCACTTCAGAAAGTGGGACATACAGTTAGGAGTGCAATAAAATATTGTCGCCTTCCACGTAATTCAGTTGAGAACGCATCCGATGTCAAAACATTTTCCCAACTGGCCAGAGCAAGAAAAGCGAGAAGGATAACAACGGTTTGGTTGTGAATTCAGACGAGCTTGAAGGTTACGAATGATGTTTTGGCGAGAGTACTATTTGTAGCCGGTCCGATCCGAGTCGAAAGAGCCTGCAGGCGACTGTAAGTAGAAGGGGATAACGACAAGGGAAACAAACTTACTTGTCGAGTGAAAAGATCAAAAAATAGCCTCGAAGACGCGTCTTAATGCAAAACAACGCTAATTTGAAGGTGACGCAGCGCCTTCCAGATACCACCCTCCTAAGTAGAGGAGAAACAGAGGATCTGAGAAGGGGGTTCGCAGAGAATCATCATTGTTTTGACAAGAGGAAAGGATAATCTGCTTCACGAAGAAGACAGAAAACCCAAAAGAAAACCTGTTCAAGTTTTAGGTTTTGAAAAATTCGGAGCCACAGTCTAAGTGAACCACTTCGAAGGTCAAAGATACCCGCTCCAGTCCACAGAAGTACTAAGATTGTGGTAGCTGTCCAAATTTGGACAGCTACCACAAAGGAGTTCATAATTGGAGAGTGAATGTCTTGTCAAGGTGCGGCAACTTCAACTTAGACTTGACTTAGACTCGGAGGTGCAGCGCTTCAAGAGGCGTGACGGGCGTGACTGTCACTTCTGTTCACACAACGAGAATGAGCGCAGCTGCAAAAAATGAGAATCCCGGCACAGAAGAGCCAATAATTGACGATGGGGAGGAGGATTCGAAAGTGTGGCTTTCTACCACTCCACTGCCTCTTCAAGAGACTCAACATGCCCGTAGGAAATTCTGCTCATGAAGCAGCGGGTTGCCGAGATGGAGAAAGAGGCAATAAAATTGCGCGAACTACAAGCTGCTGCCGCACTAGAGAGCAACGCGGCCGACGGAGAAGATACCGCCATGGAGACCGAAGAAGACAAGACCATTGCGGACAGTCGGAGTGTCTATGTTGGGAATGTCAGTCTTTGGGGGTCGTCTTCCGCTGAAACAGTTCTTCATTGCCAAGAGTTAGGTTGACTATAGCGCCACACCGGAGGAAATCCAAGGTCATTTCCAGGCTTGTGGAACTATCAACAGAGTAACGATCCTCTGCGACAAATTCACGGGACACCCAAAAGGGTGCGCTTTCCTTCCACGCCGGATAAACAAATTTGACCCTTGTATTCATTTGCCAGTTTTGCGTACGTTGAGTTTGCAGAGCCAGAACATATAGATACGGCGTTAACCATGGATAACTCTCTGTTCCGTGGGCGATTAATCAAGGTCGGAATCCCTTCATTTTTCTGAATATCGCGTTCTAAATGCTTTCAAGGTAACACCGAAGCGGACGAATGTGCCAGGATTCAATCGTGGCCGGGGTGGTAGGGGTGGCTACCGGGGCGGTTATCGAGGAGGGTATCGCGGTGGTATAGTTTCCCATTGTATTTACAAATGGGTATTGAAATCTTCACAGGTCATGGTGGATACAACCCGTATCGAGGCGGGCGTAGCAGGCAAGTCAGAATGGGTCCCTTCTGTTCTTTCTAACTAACCTGCGACTTAGGGGTAGAGGCCGCGGATTCTGAGCTTGGTCACCACTTGTTGCCATGTCGAGCAACAAAAGCAAAAAACATAACTATACAGCTACTTGTAATGATACTCACAAATACACTTTGTTGTTTCTTGAAGGTCCATGACAGAACGCGATATTCTGGCCCTTAAGTCCATCCAGCAAACCGACCCGCAATGAAGGGGCCAAGACACTTGATGCGCAATTTTCTATTTCTGGAAAGACTCAATCAATCCAGTCTGGACGTTCAGTTTTATATTTTGCGTTCGATGCACTCGGGACTGGAGAGAGTCAAGAGAGAGTGTGATTCAAGATTTAGAGAGAGAAAACAGGCACAGTCTTGATAGTTACGGCCAGTGAACGTCTCCTAGTTGTCTTGTAAGTAAATTATTTTCGGGAAGAAAAAGAATAGAGCGTTGAGGCCTTAAGGCACGTCAATTTTGTATGCTCAAAAAATGAGCGGATCGATTACATAATTCGCCTTTAATCCGCTTTGCTGTTTACGCCCGCCATGCTGAATGTTCTGCGGGGCTGCCGGCTGATGTCCACTGCAGCCAAAACCTATCCGTTCTCAAAAACCGCTTTGATACGCCCGGAACCCTATGTCGCGCCGCCAGCCGCTCTCAAGAAGGGCACAGGGCTGATGCCTTACCTCCACAAAACTCTTCCAACTCCCGAGAAACAGCAAATGCTTCGCCATTTCTTCTCGCGGCACTCCCGCAGCCAACTCTATCCCGGCTCAATTGTAACAGTGACCCTGGAACATGCCCCGATGACCTTTACTGGCGTCCTGATTTCCATCCGACGGCGAGGTCCCGACACCTCTTTCATCGTACGGAATGTGATTCAACGAACAGGAGTGGAGATGCAGTTTTTCGCAAACTCTCCTCATTTGAAGGAGATCAAGTTGCTGCAGAAGCCACCGAGAGGACGCATGCGGAGAGCGAAACTGTACTATCTCCGTGATGCACCAGACAAGATGAGCTCGCTCGCTGGAAACAAAAAGTACCAGTGAAAAGTAAGTAACCGCGTACACTTGTGCTGTGTTGCAAAATTGACCTATGGCCGATTCTCAGTTTAAGCCTAGATGGTAATCTGAACTAGGCAGCGCGATATGCGCTAGATCTCGTAGTCTCCGTCCGTGAAGCAGCACGCACGGCCGGCCAGTGGGCAGCCACCTGGAGGCAATTGGGACGCAGGATGGGTAGTAGACGTTGGGCACACGCGTTGTAAACGTTGTAGATACAATACATGAAGTTTATCAGAGACAGACCAACTGCGGACATTTCCGAAGTGAGCGCTCGCAGTCATTCTACGCCTTAACAGGAACACACGTTGATCCTTGGCTCCCTCCTCGCCATGGCCCCTGCTCGTTCTTTCATTCGTTCTCGACGCGATTCCGCCCAGCGTCGCAGCCCTTCTCCCACCTTCTCCGATGTCACCAATGCCTCCGCCATGAATTTTGGTGCTAATGGGCCGGAAAAGATCATCACGAGAGCCAATCTCAAGGCCAGTATACAGGCGTATGAAGATGTGCGTCTTTCTGTACAATTTGCGAGGGCATAACTCAAGATGGCCCCTGTAGCTCATGACTACAAGCTCGCATTATCGCTCGGCACTCATGAATCTATCCAATGTTACCGCCGCATTCGCAAACGCTATGGAAATTGCCAGCGGGTACGTCGACAAGGCCCAATTCCATGACAGCTCTCTGACCAGATACGGCAGGTTAAAAAGGGCCTTCATATGAAGCCGGGACGCGACTGCAAGGTCAGTAGCCATCATTGAGGTTACTTTAGCTTAAGTTTCATTTCTCAGCCGCTTCCGGCCTGCACCATCTTATAGGCAATCACTGGCATGTTCTAGTCTGTGAAAAAACTTCGCGGTTGAGCAACACCACTGACTCTAGCTCGATAGGCCGAGACACTAGACAAGAAATTTGAAAAACCCCTCCGACAACACATGGACACTTACCGGACAATCGTGGCGGAGCGTTCTGCCTCTTACGAGAGAGCCCTTAAGGAGAAAAGTCAAATTATACGAGATACAGAGATGCGGAACATGAACAGGAAAGAAAGAAGTAAGTAATCATTTGTAAAAACAGTAATGTTTTCTGACCCATTCCTGCAGATCTTCAGAGCTTTAGGGAAGCTCTGGTAGTGCTCCAGCGCCAGGTTGATGAACTTGATGACCTCAAGGCTGCCCACTATCAAGAGATAGTTGAGCACGAAGAAGAAGTCTGGGATGTTGTGCAGGGGAAAGTGAGTACTTCAGAATGAAGAGAGTGTGTATCATCAACTCACGCATATATTTTAGATCTGCATCGTTATGCGTTCTACTATGGACGTTTTCGATAAATTTACTGCAAAAGCGTGCGTTCTCTTCCGTTTTTCCAGACAACGATCAATGAATCCCGCCTACCCAGAACCGATCCTGTCATCCAGCCTATGCTAGAGACCGTCCCGGATGCTTTTGACTCGTATGGTCCTCCCCAGTCAGAGGACCAGATATTTAGCATTCTCGCCCCGCTGTCCATAATGACGACAAGTAACGCGCCGTCGGTACATGCAAGCCCAATGCCAACACCTGTTTCAGAGCTTGACTCAATTGAGGGTTTACCTCCCGTGCTAAACAATAATGCATGGATGGGTCCGTCATCCGGATCCGTTGCTTTTCCCTCTGCTCCGCCAGAATGGGAAGACGACAATTCTCCTTCGTCGTCGACACCTCCGCATTCAGTGTCACCCCCGTTTTCTTCAAGTCGTAAACATTTGGCACCCCTCAATTCGACTCGACATCCCCGCAAATCAGAATCGAAGCTACGTACCGTCCTTCTACCCATCGACGAAGCTCGATCGCGGCAGGCCAGTGAAGATGCCAGGGCGGCGTCTATCATGAATACTTTGAATCCGTCGCCGCCACTCGAGACTAGCCCGCATCACAGCTGGTCCTTCGTCTACGGCAACTCGCCATACGAGGATTCGGAGGAGCGAGACGGGAAAACACCGACCCATTCTTCATTCTTTCCACGTTCATCAACGCCACCGCGACCGCCACTACAAGACCCGGGTGCAGATCGGTCGGAACATGACCTGCAGGTTCCCATTGCAACATAGTGTAACACTCTTCAAAAATAATCTTCTTTATATTATTACCTCTACTATGCAGTTATATACTTTGTACCACCTTACCTTCATGGCTGGCTGGCTGGATGCCATATTGCTCAAGGACTTTTTCGCTCACAACTGCCGGACTTTTGAATAGCAAATCTGTACCAACACTGGTTTTTGGGAATGCGATCACGTCTCTGATCGACTGTGTGTTGCACAAAATGGTCATTAGACGGTCGAACCCTGCGACAGATTATACAAGACGTGAATATTGCAAAATGGAGTCGAGAAGATCGACAAACCAAGAGCAATTCCCCCGTGAGGGGGAGCGCCACATCGCAGGGCGTGCAACAATTGCGAGAATGGAGTCTTCTCGTGTTCGTTCAACTGGAAAGAATGAATAAGGCTGATCCTTGTCAGCCGTGTTAGGTACTCACCTGGAGAATATTGGTAAAGATGTAGTCCTGCATATCAGCATCGTGCACTCGGACAGAGCCACCCCCGATCTCGACCCCGTTGAGGACCAGATCGTAATGCTGACCGCGAACCTGGTGCCGAGAATTGGTGAGTTGTATACTATTCTGAGAAGCGACATGGCATCGTACACCCTCAACGTTGCCGCTGTACAGGGCTTCTATGTCCTGCCACATTGGGGCCGTGAACGGATGATGGCTACTGCTCCATCTTCCTTGCGCCAGAAACTCTTTGTCTTCATCTGAACGAGTGAACAGCGGGAATTCCGTTATCCAGAGAAAATGAGGCCTGGTCGTAAGCGACAACTTCCCTGATGCCGCGTAAATCGAAACCGTTTACGTTCATAACGGAACCTACCGGAAGACTGCGAAATTTCCGACAACTGCAGTCGCAGTTGTCCCAGCGGGGAGGAACCACCCTGAGTACAATTGAGTCACGGAAAGTTGACTGAAATGGAAATCTGTACTCGTGGGACTTTGGAACTCCGGCAGAGCAAAACGATGTCCCCAAGCTTCAAATGAAGGTTCTCGTTGATGCGATCCTGCCGTCCCTCGATGGCGGCGCCGCCAGCGGCGTCACTTTGTGCAAGCCACATCGACAGATTCTTCTCAGTCAAGACGATGCGTTCCTGCGCCGCCTTAACGTTCAAGGCAGGTTCTTGTACACACGAAAGAACGCACAACGGGGTCGTCAAATTTGCATTGCCGAGCGGCGTCCATGAAGTTTAACTCCTGTGATTGACGGATGGGGAGACATTCAAGGATTTCTCCTCGGCTTTCGAACGCAAGGCGTTGTTCCTGAGGCAAGAAGTCCGTTGCATCCACAATCTTTGTTACAGAAAATCAGTCTGGGTCAAGATAACACCAATCGTACCTACCTTTAGACCAAACCGGGTGTCAGGTTTGTCTGAACCGTACTGAGAATATACTTTCAAAGGCTCCATGAAGGATAAAGTACATATGCTTACAAGTTTCATCGCTTCATAGTAAGTCATCACCTCGAATTTTTGGCCAAGTTCAATCCCTTGCACGTCGTGCCAAATTTTGCAAACGAGTGTTTCGACAACATCGCGGACTTGAGTCCCTCCGATTCTCCAGATATTTGAAACAGCAGACCGGGAAGTAGTTTCCTCGCCCCAAGAAACAAAGGCCATTTCTAGATCTATCTGAGTGAATTCCGGCTGTCTGTCCTTGCGCCCATCCTCGTCACGAAAACATTTGGCAATCTGGAAATACTTGTCGACTCCTCCTGAGCAGATCAGTAGTTGCTTTGGCTGCTGAGGAGACTGGGGCAAAGCAAAGAACCGTGGTTGATCGCCGTCTGGGGCCGTGCGTGTGGGAACAAGGAATTCTCTCGCTCCTTCTGGAGAGGACCTCAAAAGAACGGGAGTTTCGACTTCTGTAAAGTCTATAATACGATCAGTACTCAAGTAACCCGACATAGGTTGGATCAGACCTTGTGCGTGCAGAATATTGCGCACTAGCTGTGCAACGCGGCTGCGCATTCTTAAATTAGCCGACAAGGCCGAGCGGCGCAAGTCCAGATATCGGAATCGCGCCCTTAGATCCTCATTTGCCTAATCTCCATGTGTTCAAGAAACCATTAACCTTTCGAGAGAGCACGCGCATACCACATTTCGAGGGTTTGAAGGGAAGAACGGCAGATTGGCGTCCGCGGGGTTTAGAAGGACAAAATTGTCGACTTGAACATCAATATCACCGGTGGGTCCCTTTGAATAAATGAAGTGAGGCTGTGGACTGCCGGAAGAAGGACGGACTGACAGGCCGCTTGGCCGCTGGAGGCCGGGCTAGGACAGTGCCCTCAATCAAGACCACGGACTCGACGGGAACATCGGAAAGAGAGGGCTGATTGCCCGCAACCTCAGGATGATTAACAACGAGCTGAGTGGTCCCAAGGGAATCCTTAAGAGGAAAAAAGGATAAGAGCTTCCCCCCCTTGCTTGACGCGGCAAATAAGCTGGTGTCCTTATGATGTGGGACGGAAGCGATAATCACCGCTCAGGAAGGAGCCAACCAGTGAGAACCACGCGAGAACCAACATCGGCAGCGGACAATGCGCCACAGCTGTGTGTGCGGTTGGGGAAAGGCGCTGGAGGCCATTGAACACGAGGCTTGCCAGCACGGAAGCGACTAACCACAATGAGGCCGCAGAGAGGAACTAGTGGCGTATGTGCATCTAGGAACGAGAGGGAGGCGCAGGACGCGCATGCGACTTGGACGGAGTAGGCAAACCAAAAAAAACTGGGTAGCTGTTTGGTAGCTGTATGGTTGCTGTATGGGCATATAAGGGTTGACGAAAACATGATGCATATTCTGCCCCTCCCCGACGGCTACAATGCCTTTTCTCCTCCCCCCGGAAATCTTCGAGGCTATTTTCCTGTTCACAAGCCCCGCAGCCCTTGCGTCCTTGACGAGGACCAGCGCGTTTACGGGTTCCATAGCCACCCGCTTGCTCTACCGCGAACTGTACATCTCCCACTCTCCCTTGCACGTCCCCCCTACCGTTGTCCTCACCCTCGCGAAGCGGCCCGATGTAGCTCGCCATGTCAGATGCTTTGCAGTCGTCCTGGACCACTCTTCGACTTTGTTCCACGCGTTTTACCGTCGCCTGGCCGCTGCTTTGTCCTCCATGTCCGCACTCGTCTCTCTGGACATATTCATCGACGAGGGCAGCTGGGTGTTGCCTGAAAACCTCGTTTATCCGCAGCTGCACCACTTTGCCTCTTCTTTTTCCTTCGACGCGCGCGTTGTCAATTTTTTAGGCAACGCGCCCGCCTTGGAAGGTGCCCAGATTGCCTCTGCTGCGGCTCCGGCCCCATCGATACCTCACGCCTGTATTAGGCGCCTGGCCGAGTTTTCGGGATGCTCGTCCGCTGCTGCGGCAGTCGTGCCCGGCCGTCCAGTCGAGAGCATTCACATTAACTCGGGTGATTTGACCGAGGACCTTCTGCCGGCATTATCGCAGTCAACAGCGGTCGTCGCCGTCCTGAGCATCACGACGAGCTCAGCACCCGTGCCGCTACTTCAGGCGCTTGGCCAGCACCTGCCTCATATAGTATATCTCCGAATAACCTCGACGTGCAATCTCCCCGCCCCTCCTACGAACGTGAGTTACCGTATCTTCCTCGATGCCGGCCCGTATTTACCCTTCGGTGGCAGATATTTTACGAACAAGTGGCGGCGGCGCTCGCATTCTTTCCGCACCTCCAGTCATTTGAGCTGTCTGGGATGTACTGGTCATCTTCCAAGAAGCCCGATGACCAGCAACGCGTGTGGCAGTCCCACCCATTCAACAATGGCTCGCGCGTGCAAGACGAGACGGAGACTGTCGATATTTATTCCAACACGGCAGATTTCTTCTTTTCATAGTCAACTAATACATCTCCACGCGTTAATAATTCGAATAGCAGACTAGCATACCCTACATATTAATACCCTAGACGACTTGGCCTTTTTTGCAACTTATTGCTTCAAGTTTGAACGCGATTGGACAGCCTGTCACGTGAGACCTTCGTGCTTTGCGCTTTTCGTCAATGAGTCGGCGGATTAGCGAAGTCGAAAGCAAGCTCCACCAGGCAGCTCTGTCCGCCACTCGACATGTAATATCCCTCCGGATGGCCTAGAAACGAAACTTACCCATCCTCTTCCTTGCCAGGAGATCACCAGCAAGCAAGCAGAGACGGTCATTCCAGACCAGAAGGCTCGCCAAAATGCTCTTAATTTCCTCTTGGGCGTTGGACTATTCAAGTCCTTGAAAGATTCCAAAGGGAATCTCATATTCCGTGCCGTGACCAAAGGGGAACTTGAACAGTGCGTAGTGTGAAGACGTTTGTCAGTGTCCCTCACCAGTTTTGCTCCCTAGAACGAAGGACCTCAACGGCGAAGAGAGTCTTGTGCTGGGGCACATTAAGGCCACCAGTAATGAAGGCGTGTCTCACAAGATACCTTTCCCAGTCGATAAAAACCCTCCAGGCAGGAATATGGACTAAACATCTCAAGACGAAAACGAACCTTCATCAGACGATCATCGACCGATGTTTGAAAACCTTGACGCAAAAGAAATTGATCAAACGAGTTCCCTCAGTCCAAGTCAGTCCCATTTCTGCGCCGTGAAATTGGCTCTCATTTTATCTAGCACCCCACTCGTAAAATATATATGCTCGAGCATCTCGAGCCATCGGTGGGATTAACGGGTGGGCCATGGTACACTGAGAGCGAACTCGATACGGTCTTCATTGAGACCATCAGTAAGGCGTGCTTGAAATTCATCCGCGACGTGGTTTGTCGACACCCTGGCTGGTCCTTGGGTGTTCAGCTTACTCTAATCATAGAGTTTCCCAAAACAACGTAGAGAAGCACAAGAAGGAGCCCTGTTCCCGATCTCCAATGCGCCTAGATATCCAACTGCGGCTCAGGTCCACAACACACTTCGGCAGGCTCGTCTAACGGAGACAGAATTATCGGTGGAACACGTCGAAATGCTGCTCGATGTACTCGTTCTCGATGGCGAGGTGGAGAAGGTTCATTTGTTTGTTTCCTCATCATCCAATTCCCGCCTAATGTTTGACCAGCTTCCTGCGTTTGGCGCGTCGCTGTGGGATTCAAACGCGGTCGGCGACGGCGATTCTGACGAAGATGGTCAGTCGAGGCCGAAGAAGAAGAAGAAACGACGGCGTTCACCCTCCTCGAACGAAGATACTCCGGTGAAAGCCAAACGCAAGGAGAAACGTGCAGAAACTGACAGCGACGATGAAGACGACTCGAAATCGACCTCTCGTAAGAAGTCGAAGCTGAAGCGGAAAAAAGGGGATGGCAGTGATTCGGATTCAGACTCTGACGTCCCTAAAAAGAAGAAGAAGAAGAAGAAGAAAATCGATTCGGAGGATGAAAGCAACGACGACGATACATCCAGTAAAAAGAGGAAGAAACGGAAAAAGAAAGACGAGTCCGAGTCGGACGAAGAGAATGATCAGGGTGGAGGGAGTCAAAAAAGGACCAAGAAAAAGAAAAACGAATCTGAAGAAGAAAGCGATGAGAGTGATGGAGCGAGCCGGAAGAAGAAAAAGAAAAAGAAAATCAAACGGGAAAGCTCCGAATCTGAGTCCGACGATGACCGAGGTCGCCGAACAAAGTCTCTGAAACGGTCCCCTTCGCCATTTCAGGCATTTTCGTTCGACGGTTTGGATGGCGCCGGTGGAGTTGTCTACAGAGCCGTTAACCAGGAGAAGATAACTCTTGGGTGGGCAGAGGCTCCTTGCAGTAAATGCCCTTCTTTTGAGTTCTGCAAGGAGGGCGGCCCTGTGAACGCGAAGGAGTGCGTTTATTATGACGATTGGCTCGTAGCTGGCACAGTCGCTTTCGATGACGAAGCATAATGCAGAACAGCTTCGGCATCTATCTATTAAGAATTCAATTGTTGTAATGCCGTGCGTACAAATGAAGTTGCATCAAGTATACTCAGCCATTCATGCGAATGGGATTCTGGGACAACAACAGTGGTGCTGCCCCCAACAAATTCAGCGACAACCCCAAGATAAATTTCGGCACCTTGTATGACTTTGAATTTGCTGAGTTGCCAGCCCTGGGGAACCACACCGTCGACACGAAAAACATCAAGGGTAGGGTCGAACTCGACGCGACGGAAATCGAAGCCTAGACCCAGACCAAGCGCTTTGGTGTAGGCCTCTTTGGCGGTCCACATCCAGAAGAACCACTCAAGTCCCTGTGCTTGGCTGGGGGCAGCTTCAACGACGTGGCGTTCGACAGCAGTTAACTGTTACACTTGAATCGCGCAAAACGACAATAGTAAGGAAAACTAACCTGGTCGCTCATACTTTCGATGAATGCTTCAAAATTGTCTCTGCTGGGTATCCGAATCTTCATGACATCGATTCCGATCGTGAAAGCCGGGGGATTGTGGGCGTTCGCGGACGAAACTATTGCGACCAGCCCATTGTCATGAGAAATATTGTATGCGATGGGGGGATCGACACCATTGATGGCCTATTAGACGGCGTTAACCAACCGGGAGTGCTTTATGCAGAGTAACTGGCAATAAAGGGCTTGCCAGCTTCCGTAGCGGCAAACTTCATGTCTGCAAGAGCGATGCCTCGACCATGGAGGAGCATGCGAGGGAGAAAGCGACCGATGAGGGTTCCTGAAGACGACATCTGAATGCAGGCTTGGGGGCAGGGACGTACATCGTACGACAAGCGTCTTCACGGTGGTAGAATCTCTTGATTCTTGCGGAACTTTTGGCATCGAGAAGGAGTAGGGCACGCTGATACAGCTGCAAGCGCGTGAATATGAGCACCAGCAGTAGATACACATATATACCTCGTCAGGAAACACGGTGGGCTCGTATGCTATGGCCTGCACTTGCATGATGATGTTAAGAGCACTTGGAATTGATGATTGGAATTGGGCTACGTCTTCTGTCACACGCATCCATGAGCGCCTGCTCTCTAACGCAACTCTCTTCAGAATCAGACCCCTGGGACCCACCGGTCGAGAATCGTCAAACCCTCTGTCGACTATTAACCGAGCTCAATTTTTCCCTCGATGAAGAAGAAGCTACCGCTGAAATCTTACTGAAAGCGTTCGACCTCAGCTTGCGCGACCCCGATGTCCATCGTCTCTCCACGCCGTCTAGATTGGATCCAACTGGGGACTCGTTCACCGATTTACCGTTATCCCGCTCTCAAAATCCATTTCTCTCGACGCCAATGCGCTTGAAGCATTTCCCAAGATTGAGCCCCTCGATTCTGCGTGGACTTTTACGTTCCCCTTCTTTACGCAGAGCCAGTCTTGGTCTAGGCGATGTCAGTCTCGATAATGTCTCACATTCAGAATTCGCGTTGCAACCGCTCACTTCACCCTGCGAAAATGCGAAGGATATCGTTTACTCGCCTTCTCTCCCGTTAACACCCCCTCCCTCCGGACGCATTCCCTCTCTGAGTTGGCTGCCCGATCCCGATCCCGGCAAGCTCCAGAGTATCAACTTATTGTTGATATTGCTCATTTCAAAATATCTATAGCACTCCCAAATCATGAAGCTCCGAGCGTGATGCACACTGCGGACAACTTTTCAGCCAACTTCCTTGTCTCCCCCACTACAGTCCGAAATTTTCAGCGCGTCATTGATGAGATGAAAGGGGTTGATTTTTGTCATGAAGGGACGAACGACTGCAGTATGGATGACCATGGCTCTGGTTTCTTATCATCTTCGGATTTATTGAGGCCTCTCGAAGGACTTTTCGTCGCGCCAGAAATTGACGCTCTTCCTGATTCACCTGCTATCTCGCTCACGATCGACCGCACACTCGGCGCGCTGGAAGAAGAATTTGTCGGGCTTTTATACCAGCGAGCGAATGAAGAGGAGATGGACGCGAAGGAGCTTCGTGAATTGGCCAATAGGATGGAAAGGATTGGGAAAGGAAGACGAAATTTGGCGGCCGTCATTGTTCAGCGGAGGAATGGTCATTAGACGCACAAAAAGCTTGGGCGAATGTAATTCGAATGGCAGGACTACCGATACAACAGTTGTTGATGAGTGCAATACTGTACATATGTTGCGAGATGGACAACCAACAGACGGTCAACAAAAAAGGACAAAAGAGGTAAGCAGTTAAATCAGTCGCTGGTGCTCTTTCGCCTGCTCCCTTACAACCTTTTCCATTCCTTCAAGCCACACGTCTACATCAGCGCCGGTATTTGCCTTACGAGCCCCGTTCGTAGTGGGCGCGACATTCACTGGGACGGTAAGATGGCCGATCCCAATATAACGCGCTAAAGCAAGAACAGGAAGACGTCGAAGAGCGCGACCTGACATTCCCTGGGTCTGGTATCAAAATCAGAAGGAGGCAGGATCTCAATGGATCAGTCGTACTCTGCATTGGGCAGCGAGGGCTAACAACCTTAGAGCGACATTCTTTGATTTTTCGCGTGAATCCAAAAGAGATGTAGCCGCTAAGATATGTTCCGTGGAATGCAAGGCAGAGAGCTCGTACATCTGCGCTTGTTTGAGAGTAGGGACATTCTACGAAAGCATGTCAGCTCCATAAGTCGTGATAAATGGAACAACTCGCTATCGCAGACACGATGCCCTTTGCCACAATCTCGCACAGACAGGTGCGGAGGATCTCGTAGATGGCTTCGCGCGAGGGGAGATCAACATATTGTACAATATCAGCACGGTCGACGAATGCGCTATCTTTAAATGAATTTAAGCGTTTTTATTGAACAACGAAGCCAGCGGCCGTACCAATGGCTTTTACGAGATTACTGGTGGACATAATCAAAACGTTTTTCCGGTGTTTGAGTTTGTCCAATTGAGTAAGTAGGGCGTTTACGACCTGAAAGAGGATTATGTCTTTGCGAAAAGGATTGAAAAATCGACGCACCCGAAGACCGTCAGAGGGCTCCGTTCCCGCCATAGCACCGGCTCTGGCGGCTGTCAAGGATTCAACCTCATCTGCACAATTTGAGTTGGAGATATCCGAAGAGCAAGAATGCACATACCTATCAAGACGACAAGAAAGGCATCTTCTTCTTCTACCAGCTCTGTGATACTGGAGAAAAGGCGCTGTACCAACTTTCCGGATTCAGAGAACCATTTTGAGAAAAGCGAATGAGAATTGATTTCAAGCAGTCGGGCCTGCGAGTATCTGCCACCAACAATGAAACTCAGTGTGGAGGAAATAAAAAAATTATGTTACCGATGAGAAAGCCGAATCGAAAGTTTTTGAGCCAGAGCGCGACAAAGGGAGGTCTTGCCTGTCCCGGGTGGACCATGAAGAAGAACGACGCGATTCCAAGATACCAAGTTGACTACGAAGCCAAAGGTTGGTCGACTGGGTGAGGACACATGAGGATTGGCACACACAGTCAACATTTGCGTCGCTGAAAACGAGGGTGGCATGAATATAATCAAGAAGTTTCATCTTGATGTCATCCGCGTATATTAAGCTCGCCCAAAGGCCTGTATGAACGAGTCAGATACGAAGCGCCTGTGAAGAAGCAAGCGCACCTTCCCAACCTCGATTGGGTAACTCGCATACACTCGCAGCCATAGTTTCGTCGTCGTCTTCCCGAGTCCCAGTACTATTTGTAAATTCTTCAAATGAGTCCGTATCGGCCGGTTGGTAGACGTGAATTTGAAGAGACATCTCCGATTTGTGGAGGGAATGGTTGGGACATGATGAGTCCGCCACGATAACCTAGAGCGAATAAGAGTCTGTCAACGGACGCCGCGGCCCTGGAAACTGAAACAGAAGTCACCTGTTCAACGGATGAAGCGAGTTCTGGAACGTCTTCCCATCCATCTAGAGTGGAGGAGAGGTTTATGCGGTCAAAAGAGCGGACCCAGTCGAGGATACGACCCCTTATTGTTTCGAATCGGGCAGTCGCGCGCGGCTGCAGACGCACTTCAACTGAAGGCAACATGAGGTTGGCTGAAGAATAGGGTAAAATGCATACTGTGGACAGTCCATTGCTTAATATGCGATAATTCCGTGACGGAATCCGAGTCGTCTTGGGAGGAACTCATAGTGACATCTAGACCCGTCATCGTGGATAAAGAAGTTGAAAATAAATCTCGGAACTCCAACAGTGGTGGAGTATTGAAAGAAAACGGATCGCAGGAAGGTGTGGTGGTTGAGTTCAAGTCGCGTCAAAACACGCATAACGGTCACATGTTCGTTACCGCATTTTATTGTACCCTATTGGGAGTACCGTAGTCTACCTAAAGTCCAGAGATGTACTCGATACGACCTTGCAGCGGGGTAGATCGAGGGCTTGAGTGCTCAAATCTTGAGGTATGTGGCGAAAGGTGTTGGCAAAAAAAGACTTGATGCCAATTTTACTCATAGTGATACAAGGGAGAGGCAGAATAAGGGTCATTTTCTCCCTGGCTGGGCCCGGACACGCGGGTCTCCACGCTCACTTCTTTTCCGCAGTTTTTCTTGTCGCTTGCTCGTTGTTTCCTTGTCAGCAGCGTCCTCGGCGGCGGCGGCAACGGGGGAAGATTTTCCAAGAACCATGGGGGAGATGACGGATGTCCAGAGTTTGTAGACGGCGTAGATTGGGATCTGGCCATAGCTCAAAGAGTGGATGTACAGCGAGAATAGGCAGGCTCACCACCATATATAACCACCAAAACCATTCACCAAAAGCACCCGATCCAATTTGGCAAGCCCCTGTGAAAGGTTGAAGTCAAGAAGAGTCGGGCAGAAAAGTACAAGGACTTGCAGGTAACATATAAGATATCGAAGCACCATTCCGTGACGCCGGCCTGGTTTAAATCTTCACCGTATGAGATTAGCGTTCCAGTCGTAGGATCACGTCTGGTAGTGCCAATTTTGATCAGGTAGTTTGAAAGAAAAAACGCAGGCAGGAATGTGACGGTGTAAATAAACAGAGCGCCTTTCGATGGCGGCAGGGAGCTTCTTCTGAGCAACAGCCGTAAAAGGATCGAGACTATGGTGGGTAGAATCATGCCCATCTTCAAGGTTTTGACGGTTGATTCATTTTGGTTGGCTACACATTGCTTTGAGTTTCCGGGAAATGAGCGGTCAGCGCGTGGACATACCAATACGTTTAGCACTAGCGTTCGCCATGGATGGAGGAGAAAGTCGGATTCGATCACGTGCACTTTCTTCAGCTTCTTGCATTGCGCACAGGATGAACCAGCCGACGCCGAAGGAGCTTGCTCTGCGCGCCCTGAACTCAAACCAGTCACACCAGTATGCTGTCGCTCAACATGCTGAAAAACTTGCTGCCGAGCTTGCTGAACTCGACAAATTACTCGTTTGTATCTCCTTTCCTGCCATACGTCGCGTTTACTTTGTCGACAGCTTCAAGCAGACATCGAGGATGGCGATTCAGACCTCGAATGTGACTTTTATATCCCAGATGCAAAACCAGCCGCTGGACTGATTCGTAATTTTAACAATCCTGTATGCGAATTTTTGAACATATTCTTCTGTGAATGATTCAAGCAGCCGGCCAGGAATCTCCCTTTTTTGAGGATACGATGAAAAGAACGCGTTATATAAACTTCACTGTCCGCCATACCAGTAGGATGTTTCTATCTTTGACAGACTACCTCCTGATTGCTAAAATTCAGTGCCTCCGAAGGAGGTTGAAGCGCTGAAAGTGGCTGTTAACGCTGAATTGAGACGCGTCGAAAAATCAGAAGGGTGAGTGATTACAAAGGAACAAGGCATATTCAATTCACTCTAACTAGAATGTCATCCGCAACCACCGATTCCCAGATGGCGAATAAACTCGACTGGACTGTCATTGCTGAGAAGGTAAACTCGATATCGTAGTCTTGTTCCTTTTTTCCCTGATGCGGATGTCACTTAGGTTTCTGACTCGTCCACCACCACAAGGACCGCCGAAGAATGCAAGATAAAATGGATCGCGGAATTGAGTACTGCAGTGAACCGAGGAGATTGGTCGCCTGTGGAATTGCAGAACTTGCAAAACATTTTGATCAGTGCACCCAATCAAACTACCGTGGACTGGGTGGAGGTTGCACGAAAGCTCGGGGTAATATTTCCTAGTCCTGCAGGGCGTTCCTGACATTTCTTGCAGACCAACCGTTTGCCATTGGATTGCATGCGACACGGCCTGGAACGTCCGCGGCATAGCTGGACAGCGGATTCAGACCAAAAAGTTCTGGATGCTGTGAGACAATACGGGACAACATGGAGTCTTGGTAAATTTGCACTTTCTCTCTCTTTCCTTTTTTTGCTCCAGCTGGACTAACAACTCTGCCCCAAGTTGCAAAATATGTCTCCCCCGAAGTAGCACCGGCCCAATGTTCTACTCGTTTTCTGCGCACCCTCGATCCATCTTTGCGACGCGGCGGCTGGTCGGTCGAGGAGGATAAAAGGCTTTGCGCTGCTGTCATGGGCTATGGAAAGGTGTGGACGGAAGTAGCCAATGTTGTCCCTGGAAGGACCAGCGAGCAGTGCCGTGACCGTTGGACCGGTACCCTTGATCCCTCAAAAAATGAGAAGAAAGATGGTTGGCCCGAGGAGGATGAGAAGGCCCTCATCAAGGCTGTCAAGGCAATGGGCAATAAATGGAAAGCTATCGGCATTCAGCTTGGTCGCTCCGCGACGGTTGTGAGTCGAGTCTTTTTTTTGTATATTGTTCCTCTACCCAACACACAATGTAGTGCCGGCTTCACTACGACAAACTGAAGCAACAAGAGGGTTCTCCTGTCGCGGGACCATCATCGCTTCCCGTAATGCCAGAGGAAGATGATGACACTGGAACCCCTTCTGGCCGCTCAACTCCAGCCAGAAAAACACAGTCGCAAGCGACAGTCGATCCATTGACCCAGAAATCAGCGACTCCTCGTCCGAAAGCACTTGCGAAGGGTAAAAGTCCTGGAGCGGGAAAGAAGAGAGTTGCTCCAGGTCCCGAAGACACCAATCCTCGGAAGAAACGCGCGATAGAGACAGCTCCGGAAGTGATCCCCGCGCCTCCGGCACACAATCCTCCCACTGTGTCAACTGCTTCGCCAGATGTCAAGGTCAAGCGTCGCATACTGCAAGTCAGCACTTTACCCCGCAGGAGGTCTGCTCGTCTCAAGGGTGGCGAGTTACAAGGATCAGAGCCGGATACGACCTGATGTATATACGATTAACTGGTCTGGGTTAATGATGTTTGTACGCGCGAACCGGTAGTTTTCATCTTTCGCGACTGGGAGAGTTTCCACCGCTTCCGCGGATGCAAGCCGGTTTCAGAATTCACTATGTGGCCAAGAAGCTCGCCTTCTTCTTGGCCTTTGGCATCCTCTGTTGCCACCATGAGGTTCCTCAGTGATTTCTGAACCAAACCAGCTGTCTCGAGTTTCTTTTCAAGGGATGGAATCGCCGCTTTTTTCGGGGGAGATGCCTGTGGAGAGATAAGCACGAAGTAACTGGTACGAATACTAAACGAACAGGTGTCCTAAGATATGTGTGCTTCGGTGGCAATGTCGGGAAGAAAGAAGGCAACGTTCGTAAGGTAAGGGGTATTGTTGGAGCACTTTCGTCGTCCGATGGCAGACGTGCAGGAGAGGGGGACCGAGATCGAGGTGGAATCAGGGTCGGCGTTGCTGGGACAGCTGGGACAGCGCGTCAGTGAGCTGCGCAAAAAAACGCCCAGTACAGCGCTTACTCCTTCTTTTCTTTTTCCTTGCTATCTTGGCGCGTATGGGACGTAAAGACTCGGGCGGAATCCTGAACTCTTCGCAGGCAAGAACGAGATCGGTTGCAATTGCCGCAGACCGGTTCGACAGGTTGGCATACTGGTGCGCCCGCTCATACAGCCGTTCGATGACTATGTGAGGTGAGAGTTGGGTCGCGAACGAGAAATGTGACGCGCACAAGCAACGACATCGCGTTCGAGTCTCTCCAGTGTCTGTGGGTGGGCAGCGGAAAAGCCGGCATCGCGGAGTTCTGAAATCATGAGCCTTTCGATTGCTTGAGACGCGACACGGGGCGTGATAGAGGTCAAGTCCGGAGGAGGCGGCGGAAGATCAGGTGGAGGCGGGGTTGCAGCTCTTGGTGGGGCCGGAGGCTGATATGTGGGAAAGTATCCTTGCACATATGGGCCAGATTGAGCTGCATACTGGGCAGCATACGGATTGAATACAGGGGTCCCCGCTGGAGCAGGCTGGTGGTAGTAGTAGTTCGACATCCGTGGCCGGATTGGGAAATGCTATCAGTAAATAAACTCTGACTTCTACTCTATCTGCTCCTCATGGCCACAGCCGCAGAAGTCGCACAGCTTGCGGAACGTCCTGAAGCCCAGCGCCAGACAACCGAGTTTCGCGCTGCGCGTCCCCAAATCGTCGGCCCCGATTGTCCCGACTCGTCGTTCCCCATCCTGCTCGCAGGACCCGTGCAGAAGGGGTTTGGCCGAGGCGGAAAAGAGCTGGGATGTCCAACGGGTTTGGATCCTGTGTCATCTCTCAAGGCTATAACCGATAACCCTTCCTCAAGCAAATCTCCCCGACGACTCTATCACGCCCATAAGTAGCGTAGCAAAGCCTGGTGTCTACTACGGATATGCTCAGGTGCTGCCTCCGCGGGACGGCAAGACGGAACTGTGTCAGGATGATATCCGCGTCCACCCGATGGTGATGAGCCTGGGATGGAATCCATTTTACAAGAATCAGATCCTGACTGCTGTAAGTGTGATGAATTCCGTCGTATCCTTTCGCCTCAAAAAGAGCATAGGAAATCCACATCATGCACGAATTCCGTTCAGACTTTTACGGATATGACATGAAAGCCTTGGTTCTCGGGTACATCAGACCAGAGCTGGACTACACGTCTCGTGGTGCGTCTTTCGATCTTGACCGCACGGTACCGCTGAACCGTATTCCAGAGGCATTGATCGAGGACATCGAGGTTGATAAACGCGTCGCACTAAACTCACTGGGCAGGCCACAATATGGAAAGTACAAGGAAGACCCCCATTTTGACCTCTCTTGCACAATACTCCCCTCTTAGAATTATAGAGTCAGCCGTAGACATTAGAAGTAGGCAGGGAATCGCTGGAATTAATGCTGATTTTTCGTGAGCGTGAATACGGAATACACATGGGAAGAACGTACATCTAACGGCGCTTCCTCTTTTTCGCTCTGGTCCCTCCAATCTTCAGCGGAGTGCGATCCGTTATAGAAACAATGCGAGAGCGAATTCCATCTCCCTGCGCTGTCATGAGGGCCTTGTTCAACGCCTCCCTGCCCTGCCCGAACCCTTTGAAGAATAAATCAAGTTTCAAGGGGCGACTTGGATCCTTGTCGACTTCTTGTGCCGTTTGCAGGATCTTTTCAAACATCTGGACCGCACACTGATACCCTGCTTCGTATGACGACCGATTTCGTTTTTTGAACCCAGTGGATCCACCGGAGAACCACGCGAGGACATTGCCATCGGGGTCGGTGAAGGAATTTATCGTGTTGGTTCTCGTGGAATGACAGTGGAATCGGTAGGGGGAGATCTGGACTGGTGAAATATAATCTGTCGCCCACGGGGCGCTAGTGGGATGCTCGGAGGCTGGGGGGTCGGCGACATGATCATTGTTCACTTGTATAATGAGATCTCCAAGGTCTGGAGAAGCCTTGTTATGGGACGGGGTTTTTTCGAACAGGTTGGAAGGTGCCGGTGGGTCGAACAGGTTCGATAGTGTAGAGTATCGAGGGGGTATACGCAGCGGCCGTAAAACTGGCACGCTCGTCGCCAGACGCAACGGCGAGCGGCAAAAGGCAAACATGATTTTGACAGTAGAGCAATCACGTTCAAACAACTTCCTCCGACCTCCCATCACTATGGCGGTAAGCCCAAACTTACACCGTGCCTAACAGGCGGCTCATTGCCTCCAGTTCTCCACGACACTGTACAATGCAGTTTTCAGGCGCAACAGTGCGTGGGTTCAATGTCACGGGCTCCCGTGTCTGACTTGAAACAGGCATATTTGCGGGTACCATCTTTGCTGGGGCGTTCGTCTTTGGTATTGGGTTCGACCAAGGTGTTACTGCCTTCCATGATTACTGGAATAAAGGCGTGCGTCTCCTACGTTCATATTTCTTGGCGTTGATATTAAACATGTCCCACAGAAACAATGGAAAGACATCCGCCATAAATACGTCGAGGCTGCTGAAGAGTAAATCACCCTATCAAAAGTCGAAATCGATAGATGAATGAGACGGCCGTCATGCGGCGACAATAGTACTCTGCGCCCCGGACGCGTTGCCAGTCTCTTTTTTTGGCTTGAGCTTGCTCTGTGACGGAGGAGGTCACACGGCACTGGTTTCTTCCCGCCCTTTACAAGGGTTTCAGCGCATTTTATGCCTTCCAATGACCCAATGTATTCCCCAACTCCCACGATTTCCTCCTCTGAGTTGGCACAGCAGATGAAGCACAGTCGTCCAAAGTTCCCAATATTGGCCCCGTTCTCTGAACTTTATTCTCGGCATTTACTCGCTTGAGTTATCCATACGCATGTACCATGAAATCGACTGCTGGAAATCTGTGCGTGCACGGTGAATCTGGCGCTGTAGGCGGACCGGAATGGACCGGAATTGTGTGACAGGGGAGTGTGACACTACGTGACGCCTCCGAAAGTCCACGTCCACTCAAAATGTCAACAAGAGGACGTTCTCTATCGCCCCGGGCTAACGTGGACCACGATGCAGACATGGAAGTGGATAAACCCGCGTCGTCCACCGCTCGGGTGGTTATCATCACAAACCTGAGCCGCAATGTCGTCGAAACTCACCTCAAAACCATATTTGGCTTCTATGGCGATATAGTCCAGATTGATTTACCACTTTACGGAAAATGTGCGCTCCTTACTGTTGTTTTCATTTGACAAAGGCTCACTCAGATTTAGCTGGTCAAAACAGAGGGAAAGCCGCGTTGGAATACGCCGACCCGCCCTCGGCGCAGAAAGCCGCCTCGCATATGAACGGTGGCCAGATTGACGGAGCCATTATCAAAGTCGAGCTGTCTGAGCTTCCTGTCCGCCCGCGTTCCCGTTCTAGACCACGCCCTCCTCGAAACGGACCCGCTCGACCTCGATCTTTCTCTCGGTCCCGCTCTCGGTCGCGCTCCCCTCCTGGATTCCGCCGGAGAGGGCCCGACGGTCCTCGTATGCGCGATACATACCGTGGACGTCCATTTCGAAGGGGTGGTCCGCCGGGCCGCGACTTTTACCGCAGAGGGCGCTCGCGGAGCCGCTCCCGTTCACGTTCACCCATCCGCCGTGGGCCGCAAGATCGCATGGGGCCGCGAAGGCGCTCGCCAAGCTACCAGCGTGGGGGCTACGGCCGGAGGCGCTCGGCATCGAGGAGCTACTCTGTTCGCTCCAGTCGCTCACGTTCGCGATCCATATCACGTTCTCGTTCTCGCTCGCGTTCTTCGTATTCGTCCTACTCGCGCTACAGCAGAAGCAGGAGCCGTTCTCGGTCGGAAAGTAGGGGCAAAAAGAGTATGAGCGATATCAGAGACAGTAGGTCGAGATCTAAATCGCCAAAAGGTAAAGACTAAACACTTGATACGTTTTGTTTTCTGTATCTTGCACCCGCTACATTATGTGGGGTTCTATATCAATGCAAAAATATTACATCGTCCAGATAAGCATTACATCCTACTAATCACTAGCTATCGAGTCGTCATCCGCCAGGAAGGGACTGTTTCTGGTCAGTCAACACTGCGGAAATAAACACGAAGAAGAAAGAACGTACGCATAATCGTAATCATTTCTAATTGCGTTCGACATCCACTCTTCATCTGCCTCTTGTTGAGGGAAACCAGGCCCGCCAGCGACGCTAAGGATGACGGGAAGCAGCACAAGTCCGTGTAGAGCCCCGGAAATAATGAGGGTAAGCCACATGCGGAAGTAGTATATCTGCAGGAGAAAGTTTACTCCAGGAATGTTGGGTGAATGGCCCAGACTTACTTCAAGTAGTCGCGAACGAGTGAGTGCCAAAACAGACATCCCAATTAGTTTGGTAAAGGTGATGCCAGATAGAACCTCAGGTTGAGATTAGCGACGTCGTGAACACGACCAAATCGACTCACTGAAGGGCCAACGTCAACCAAGGCAGTCCACATCCGCTCATCCCTCTCCCTCTGTCCAGCAGGATGATCCATAGGTAATCCCGACCCTGCACTCATGAACGCGCGAGCAATGTGTGCACAGAACTCGACGGCGATTCCGAGGGAAATAACGAGGTTGACTAGACTGATTGCGTTCAAGCTAATGCCCCAGACGGCCATCACCCCCATAACGGTCACCACCGTGAGCGCGACAACGCTGGTTACAATTGTTCCCGTTCTCCACGATCCCAGCATGAGGGCAGTGACGAGCAGGACCGCCGCAAGGCCAAAGC
This sequence comes from Mycena crocata, assembly GCA_029281795.1. Taxonomy (NCBI): domain Eukaryota; kingdom Fungi; phylum Basidiomycota; class Agaricomycetes; order Agaricales; family Mycenaceae; genus Mycena; species Mycena crocata. The sequence goes on along the minus strand of JARJCP010000124.1, from coordinate 165,596 downwards.
CTAGAACTTCTTGCGTGATCGCCACGATGTGTGCGTACTGATCGAAGTAGACGTAGAAAAGGGAATACGGGAAGACCGCAGCGCCTGTTCGGCGGGTTATATCTTCCGCCACGCGATGAGCAGCAGCAAACGCATTGATAAAGTCCGCCTGCGTCTTGAGCGGAGCATGGAATGTCCGGAAATGCGAGGCAGCAACTTGGTTTCCGTTTCCGTCTCCACTAATGGATAAAGCTGTTCCGAAAGATGATTTGCCCGCCACGGGGCAAGATTCGCTGGTCGGGGAAATCAACCACTGTTTCAGATACCACATGAATTCCTCGTCCTCCGGGAGGCCGTCCATTGTGATGTTCCACGCGGGTTGCTTGTCGAGATAGCAGGGCTTACATAACCGAGCAGAATCGCGCTCACCACAGAACAGGGAGGGATTCGATTTACGAACACGGCAGCACGATTCGCCGTTGGGATCAAGCCAGCTGAAGAAGTTATCGATCCAAGAGGCCGTGGGCTCCGAGATAAAGGACGATTCTGGTCTCTTGCGTTCCGCCTCAAGCGAGTTCGCAAGCGAAAAATCCTCGCAAGTCGTGAAACGACCGCATAGAGCTCGTTGGCCGGCTCGCTGGGTGACATCGACGTCATGAGAGACAAAGTAGACCGGGGGGCCAACGTCAAGATATGCATCGAGGTGGTCAAAGTAAGAAACTAGATAAGATTCAGAGGGCAAGGCCAATCTTTGATCTGCCGAAAGCTTAGCATGAGACATGATCACAGCGAAAAGTCGTACCTAAACCGAGTTCGATGTGTTGCATAGATATCACGGACACAACGAAGACACCGCCAAATATAACGAACACGACGCCTTTGACCACAGGTTTGAGCAAGAATGGCGCATAGTGGCGGCGAATAAAACGGGCTATCCGGCCTAAGCCACTGCCATATGCTGGCGCATCGAGCAACGCTATACGCGATGGAAGGCGTATGCAAGGGAAACAATCAACACGACTTGCCTAAAAAGGAAATCAGACGACGAAAGGTACATGTTACAGAAACACTGGCCTCGACGCGTTTGAGATCAAGCAGAAGGGCACTGATAAAGACTGTGACTTGTAAGATGGCATTCAAGAGCACGCTCCCCGCAGCGTAAAGGGCAAAGTTACGGACGGCAGGCATTGGCACAAGCGCTCCAAGGGCGAAAGCCACGGTTTCGGTGATAGTGCTGAGCAATATAGACGGTCCCATTTTTGCCAATGTTCGCGCAACACGTTCCTCGGCAGAGAGGTAAAGCGGCATCGACGCCGCATCTACATCGTCTTGCGTGGAATCGAACGGTGAGCGATGCGAATTTGAATTCGGGGATATTGGGGTCGCGAAGCCGGGGCCATGAGCGGTGGGTGCGGCGTTCGGGCCATGCAACAAATTCTGACGGTCAAGCTCATGAACAAGTATGAAGACGTTGTCAACGCCCACAGCCAGGACGAGGAAAGGAATGACTTCAGCGATAATTAGGGTCACTTTGACCCCGATAAAGGAGAAGAAGCCAACCGACGAAGAGACCGACAGGATAACCAACGATATGCCAAAAAGACCAAGAAGAAACTTGGAACCGGTGAAAAGGGACCGAGGCAAGCGGGGAAATAGGTGGGGTACTGTTCTAGAGTCGACTGAGCGGGAAGAAGAAGAGCTCCCCACCCGGGTAAACAATCGCGGGAAGTTATGAGCCCATTGAGCCAGTGATGACACGACACCTTCTTCCTCTAGTCCCGGCGAGCCACTCCCGAGGGTCAAAGAGACGTAGAAGAACATGGCAAGGTACGATAATACAACGATCCTGACATCCATGTTCGCACTCTTGTTGATCTCCTCTTCGAGGGACACGCCAGTGGAAAAGGCGATCTGCAAACCCGCTTCTGGAGACGATCTTTCGTCCAATTTCAGTAAGTATGCACGGAGAGCTTCCTCCCACTCCATCGCCTTTGCCTGGATGGTGAGGTCAAGGGAGTCATCGACGACATAGTTTATGATCATTGCCTCTGCCGCCGAGTAGTCCTTGGAACCGTCCTCCTTCTCTGGAACGCCTCCTAGAACATACTGGGGGGGAAGTGGTTGCTCATAATCAGGTCGGCATTCTGCTGGTTGCCTGGCGCACAGTTCCAAATGATCTCTCCACGACGTTTCGTTGTACATGCCGAGGTCGTTGTCAAACCAACCACCCACGGATTGGACCACACACGCTCCTCGTGGGCCAGCGGGTTTAAAACATACGTCGCTGAGTCGGTACCCATTGGGCGACGATCGCAGATCCCGAATTTCCGCCTCAACCTCGAACCAATATTGTAGGTGGTCCCACGACAATACGGGTCCATTTCCGCCCATGATAGTGGGCGAAGAATTGGCCTCAGTGGAGGTATCGGCGGCTGTTACGAAGATCTGCTCAGTCCTATAAAATGGACCAAAATTGTTATCGAAGTATTCCTTCTGTATTCTGCTCTCCGAGGACGGAGATACCCAGAGACGAACGGGATCTGTCTCTATAGCGAAGTATTTCCACCCTATATTCAGGAGACCCACGACTGCGAAGATGATGGCAAACGTCAGCCACGGGGAGGACGCGGTGAGCAGCCCCAACCGATAGAAGCCTCGCCGCATGATATTATTGAGAGGATATTGACGAGGTTGGACAGTTTCAATGGGATCGACCAGAGACGCACCGCGGCCTAAATGACGCGACTCGAATTGCGCGCCAGCGGATTCATCATCGAGATATTGCGCAAGGGACGCGGCGCCAACGAGGCCCCTGTTCGGGGATCTTGGTGACGCGAGGGATGCATTCTCGCCAGAGAGCGCCACTCGCTCGTATGTTTGCTCCCGACGTCTCCGGATTGTGGTTTGAATAATGTAGCCAATGAAGAATCCGAGCACCGCGAGGGAATATGTGAGGATGAGGACGAAGGAAAGACAGGATATAGCTCCAACATGGCAGACTGGTTCCGAGCCAGGTGCAGGAACATCCGGCAAAGTGGGACATACGGACGGGCAGTCTGTGCATGGGCACCGGCTTCCCAGATCATTGTCGTAACAATTTCGGGGCGGCGGGTTCAGGACGGTGAGTTCGGGGGGAGTCTGGAGTGGAAAGTCCATCTGGAACGGACTGCCGAGTAACGGTTTCTCGTCACCCATGTACTTGAGGAATGATGTGTAGTTCTTCGCACCACCACCAATCAAGTCCATGGCGTATGAGTTGGCCGCGTCGAACTGAACGTTCTTGCAGCTGTCGAAGAAACCCTCTCCAAATTGTTGTCCGACATAGAAATCGAGAGACTTGACGGCTGTTTCACCAGTTCGCGATTTCTGGGTGGAAGTGATATTCACGAACGTCGCCTGGTCCGGCGAACAAGTGAATGTACAGAAGAAAGACCGGAAGTTGTTCCGGCAGGCAGGGCAGGACGAAAGGAGACCCTGAATGGGCTCGAAGTTTTCGCGCAGTACCTCCACCTGCTCAGAGGTACAGCAGACCGGCCCCTCAGCATACTCTGCTCCACAAACGTCGACGAGAAGCGCGCGTGCCTCGGAGTCCTCAGGCTAAAAGGATGGTGTCAACAGGGTGCGGCCTCGCCGTCCGGCCAACGCACCTCAACGGCTGGACCATCGTAGGGACAAGGGAGGGGTTTGACGGCGGTGGCCCCGCAGGACGCGCGCATAGCGCAATGGCCATTGCGCGAGGACATGGAGGGAGGAAAGCAGGCGACGACGCGCAAGCCTGCAAGCTTTTGGGACGTAATTGGAAACCGCGTCACTCTGATCGCAGGTGCCTCTCTCTACTGCTCTTCCATGTCAGCGACAAAACCCCGCAAGCGCTTTGTCGGCACAAAATCCGCCAAACCTTCGCGGCCTGGGGCTCCCACCATGAGCAACCAGATCCCCCTGGACATTCTCCAGGATTCGCAGCTCAATGCAGCCATTGCACAACTTCCAACCAATTATTCGCTCGAGATACACAAAACCGTCTTCCATGTTCGGAAAAACAACGCCACCGTAGTCGCTTTGCAGATGCCGGAGGGCCTGCAGATGTTCGCCTGCACCATTGCGGACATAATCGAAAAGTATATTGCACCAGACCCCAGCTTATCCGATGTACGCTGATCCAAAGAGCTGCAGGTTCACCCCTGCACTGACAGTTATCATGGGCGATGTCACTTATGGCGCCTGTTGCGTTGATGACTACACGGCAGTAGCACTAGGCTGCGACATGCTCGTTCATTATGGACACAGTTGTCTTGGTGTGCTCCGAGTCTGTTACGCTAGTGCAGGACTCACCAAAATACAGTGCCCATGGACCAGACCTCAATCAAGACCCTCTATATTTTTGTAGAGATCGCGATCGACTCCTTGCATCTGGCCCAGTCCGTGCGCCTCAACTTCCCTGATGACCGACAACAATTCCACGACGCGCTCCTGGACTCGGAGGAGTCGGACAGAAAAATTCCAGCCGGTCATCGAATCGGACCCACTACTGCTTACCTTCGAATAGAGGGTCCAACCTCTGTGGATACCCCATCCTCAGACGGCGCCACATCTAGTCGTCTTCGCTCTCAAGAACCGACAAAGCTGGCCTTGGTGTCCACCATTCAATTTGTTGCGGCATTGCAGCGGCTCAAGGAGGATCTATCCTCCGAACACCAAGATGCAGGCCTGACGCAACAACCTACTGGTCTCCTTTCTGAAGCATCTACTGCTGTCGTTTCAGCCGAAACCGCCCCTTTGAAGACTAGGTTTTGGCGCGGGAAATACGACGCTACCATACCGCGATCAAAGCCATTGTCGCCTGGTGAGATTTTGGGATGCACGGCGCCGCAGTTAGGAGATGTTGATGCCCTTATGTACGAGTTCTTTGGTTCTCTTATATGGATTCCTTTTTTTATATCTCTTCGTAGTTACTTGGGGGATGGACGTTTCCACCTTGAATCGATAATGATTGCCAATCCCACTGTGCCTGCATTCAGATACGACCCTTATTCGAAGAAGTTGACGCGAGAGCGGTATGACCACCGTGAAATGCACGCTGTTCGTGATGACGCTGTGCAAACTGCACGGAAAAGTATCGCGGCCTTTTCTCGCGAAGAGGCACAGTCTGCTCCGTTATGGGGTGTCATCCTTGGGACCTTGGGTCGCCAAGGAAGTTTCAAGCAACTTCAGGTAATCCGTGTGCCTTGTTTGCTCTCCTCTCTCATCGTCAATAGGCAATCACGAACCAGCTCGAGGCGTCCGACGCCCCCATTCCATATATCCCAATCCTCCTCTCCGAGCTGTCTCCTGCTAAGCTCGCGCTGTTCAACCCACATATATCGACCTTCATACAAACATCATGTCCACGGCTGTCCATAGACTGGGGATACGCGTTCGACAGGCCACTGTTGAGCCCCTACGAGACGGCTGTGGCGGTAGGAAAAGCTGTCGGTTGGATGCCCAGAAGTGAGGACACCGACAAGATCGGTGGATATCCTATGGATTTCTATACTGCCGGGAGCCCATGGGCGCTCTCACGGACCACCGCGAAATTTCAAACGTAGAATAACGTACCGTTTTTACCCAAGTAAACGAACGAATCCATTCGACACGATCCGGCACAGTCCGGCATTTATCGCGTTCTGTGGCTGTGCAAAGTAGGACACGTACACATGCACAAACACGGCATCTTCGCTCTGCTCCCTCAGTCATGTCGCGTGAAAACTCACTTGTTAATGCACCCGCAGTCGATGAACACGCATCCATGCGACCCCTACCTCCTCACGTACCCCAGGTCATGTCATTTATACAGCTTTCCCTGTCGCGACTCACAATCTTACAGTTTTCCGCCAACTTGTTCGCTGGACCGTGCTTTGGGGATTTGTCACCCTCAGAAGTCGTCTTTCGTCTTCATCTCCTTTAAGCATCTGACCCAACGCTTATCAAGTCTTTGCCTGCTTCATTACCGGATGCTCCATCTCCAAGTCCATTGCTCCTCAATTCATTTCTAAATTCGAGCTCAGTAACCCCTCGATTCCAACAAACCGAGAACCTTATCGATTTCAATGTGAGTCCGATTTCCTTTAGGTCTGTTCTGGTTTTAATCATACTTCTTCAGATTGACGGAGAAACTGTATCCGATAACATGCTTGCTCTCTCGAGTCATTCTTGCAACGAACTACATGACCTGTGCGAGTCAACCGTAAGCTCATCTATAGATGCAAGTGCACAATCTGAAAAACGCTCGCAGGTGAGTTGGTAACAGCCCATGATCAGCTTGTGTTGACGATGCATATACTCAGTTTTCTGCCGGCACGGCAGTAGAATTTTCGAGTTCTCCATCCTCCGCGATAGCTCATAGTGTCCCAGTGGTACGTATGTTACATTTCGATTCTCCATCTCAACTCTCTTCCCCAAAGCTACCCACAAGCAAATCATCGGAATGCATCTCTTCAGCTTCAATGAGTTTAGACGAGCCCTCTCTACCTGAACTTTCTCGCCCATTTAATGCTGACGCCAATCTTTTACTTCTGAGCTCTCTCGGAGAAAATCAATTCTCCCAACAAACACATTTCGCCGATGTCAGCGAGAACGACGGTCCCGATGTCACGAGTCCCGGACCTTCCTCCCCTTATCCCTCTCCGGCTCCATTCGCTGAAACGATTGAAACGCCAACTACAATCCTCCCTCTTGACTTGATGTCCCAGAAAACCGTAGACATGACCGTTTCCCCATCCTCAAGTCCCATGAATGCGCCAACACCATCGTTGCCACTAACAGCCTCCGCAAATTCCAACTCTCAGTTATCTGCTCCTCTCAATCTCTCATCTGAACAGTCATCCTCACCGCTGACCCCCGAAAACTCAAGTCCGAAGAATTCAAGTGTTAACAATCTGCTGTCCTCAGAAACCATCGTTTTCGCAACCTCCGAGAGGGACTGTTCCTCTCCGCCCAGTTCTAGTCCTGGACTTGTTTTCTCCTCTTCTCCGCCTGCACAGTCTGACTCTTCCGTATTTCCTGAAGACCTTGATTCTGCGGTGTCCAAATATGAGTTTGATGCGGCAAGTATCTAAATGCATGTCAATATGCTTCTACTTATTATCGCGCAGCATGCCATGGTGTCACTTGACCTTCCTCCGAGTTCAAGCCCTCTGCAACATTCCAGTCTTTTGATGATACCTTCCCGGGCTCCTTCGCCATTGAATCAAGTAATGTTTCTTCTGAGCAGTTTGGTCTACTGACTTATTTCTGCGTAGGACGATTTCATTCGGCCTCCGCCTAGCTCCAGTCCCTCACGAAGCTCGAGTCCACAGTCTATGGAACCCATAGAGTTTACAGTGCAATATGAAATTGCCGACGACTTGAGCACGTTTTTTCATTCACCATCCATGGAGATTCAGGGACCAGAGCCCTCGGATGTGCCGACATCGAATCATGCGCAACAAGAAGATGTTCAAATCTTGTCCCTCCCCGAGGCATCGAAGGTTTGCATTATTCTGCGTTGTCAGCTAGATCTCGTTCATGCTCGATGGAAAGGCTGTACCTCTGGAGCTGAGTGCCGATGATTCCAATCGGCAGAACGACTCTTCGCGCAAACGTAAACGCGAAGAGGAGGAAAACATGGCACGTACCTATGGTCCTTCATTATATGCGATCCATTAAGTAGCACACAGCGCTCCACGGAACAAGACAAGAAAATGGTGCGACCTTGTCTATGTAATTACAGAGTCGAACTGACGCATTTGATTCAGGCTACTCAACCCCCCAATCCCAAGCGACCAACGTTGGCGGCCCAGAAGTTACAGCGCAAAACTCTTGCTAAACCGTTCCGTTCTCCTGCTATGAAAACACTCAAAGCACCCGAACCAGTCATGCCACCTCCACCAAAGAAGGAACTCGCAACGTCTCTCCATTCTATCAATGACTCTGAGAAGAAGAAGAAGCATCGAACCCAGCGAGCGGCTGGGCAGTTCAAATCCCCTCTTTCGCTCGCCGCGTCTTCGTCCATCCCATCTTCCGTCAGACAGACACCGACTATACAAGCACTAGAACGTCGAGTACAGGTACTAAAGCGCGCGGTGAAGATCAGGAAAGATGGGGAAGAGCAGACGCTGGACGCCCTGGTAAAGAAGTGGACGGAGGCCGGGAGGGAAGTTGCGTGGGAGGTTTGGGGCCTGGTCAAGGACAATGAGACTGGAAGCGGCGACAGCTGGGGGAAAGAAGCCCAAGACGCCCAGTCGGGAAAGAGACGGTTCGAAGATTCCTGGGGGTGGGGCGCAGACTCTGGGAGCAAGAGAATGAAGGTCGAGGAAACTGCAGGGAATTGGGGATGGGATACTTCTCCAGCTGTCGACAACGACGACCATTCCGCAGAGCAGCGTGTCGAGTCTATTGAGGAGGCCGAGGACAAGCCGAGAGATACCCTGGGTACCATGCTGATGCGTCTGGGAATCGCCCCCTCAACATTGGGTTGGGACGATGAAGCGGGCGAGTTTGTGGATGAGTAGGTGTGTAATTAATTGAAACTGTACAGAACACCAGAAATTGTATGATCAAATGCGTGGCTTGGGGCCTTTGCCGATGAGTTTTTGCGGGATTGACTTGTGCAATTGATATGCGAGTCGGAGTCGCGGACGAAGTCGTTCAACGGAAGGGTACGGAGGGCGGTTCAGATCTGCATCGGCTTCTTGGTATGCTGATTCCAACTGGTCAACTAGTGGGGTTCTTCAGGACGGGGAACGGGTACAAAAAAAAGTACATAGCTCACAAGTTTTTATGCCATACGTCGCCAGTTTGAGTCGATCGGACTTGCTCAGGACTTGGTCCCACAAAGTTGAATTATGACCTGTTCGCCGGTCATTATCCATGTCAAAAGAGTGTAAAGAATGTTGTGTACTGTCAATGGGCCGTGTGGGCGTTTCGTTAGATGTCCCTGGCTTAGGTCCCAACTTTAATGAACGATGGAGCTCAGCCAAAGGATCCTCAGTCCCGGCCTTCCGATTCTCCTCTTCCTCCTTTGCGAGACGCAATTTGGCTTGCTCATATTTCTCCTCCAACTGCTGTTGTTTTGTGTTCGCCTTGAATACGAGTGTCCGGCATCAGTGCGTGTGGTTTACCTTGAGCAGTGCGTCTTCTTCCGCGTCGGAGAGGGCTCTGCTTCTGCCTTTTGTGCGTACTCCGCGCGTCAGAACGAGAGTACCATACTTGCCCGGAACAGGACCCAAGCGCAACATGAGATTTACTGCCGAACTGCCGGGACTGCTATCCGCTTTGGGACGTCTCGCGAACGATGTCCACCGACCTCAAAGCCGTAGCGGCGTCGGCACTCTACACCCTGTTCGACTCGGGCAGAGCATCTGCACCCATTACCTCGCAGCAACTTCTCATTCGCGTCATTACCGCCAAAATCTCGCCGGGACTCTTGCCCAGCACGTCGACAGCAGCACGGTTTCGACTGACTGATTTGGCGCTCTTTGAATCCATTTTAGAGGGTCTGTCGCATTCGTGGGAGCATGGCACGCTCTCGCTGTCGCGCGACCACGGTGAACTGACAGTTATGGACGTGTCTCTTGCGTCTCCGGGGACTACTGCTCTGGGTGAAAGTCTCAATCCACGGAAAAGAAAGCGCGTCGTCGACGAGGAGGCAGACTCGGCTGCCGGGGACGACGATGCTGAGGACCCTTCATTTGACTCACCCGCGCCGACGACCCTGGGCAGTTTGAGCAGGGAGCTGAGAGAGGTGTACGCCATAATGCAGAAAGGTACCGCAAAGGGTCGTCTCCTGGCTGAGCAGGTCCGTGCTCACCCTTACACCATAATTCACATTCACACTGATATGCCCTTAGTTTCGATCTACAGATGAGAGCTTTGAGCCCATTTGCCCACACATCACAAAAGACGACTGCGCCAAGGCGCGCCGGCTGGACGAGATGATCTCGGGGGCCGGCACGCCGTCGGCCGCGCCGACGCGAATCTGCGAGCTGATACATTTCCGGCCGCTACTGCGAGCGCACACGGACCCAGCGCTCGGACACTGCTCATACCTGAACACATGTTACTCCGAGCCGACGTACGCCCAGTCACCATCGATCCCTCCATTCCCGGGGTCGACGCACAGTCACGGGCACGCGCCGCCCAACACCCGGGGGCCGTCGTCGCTCCCGTCGGGTCTCGGCGCAGGCGGGCGGGGGAAGGATAAGGCGCCGTGCCGTTACCTACATTACGAGGTCGACTGGGACGGCAGCGACGGGGACTGGGCGCGAAGCTCGAATGGAAAGGGGAAGGCGGTCGAGCGGCACCCCCCGCATAAGTTGGGCATTGGGATGGGCCCTGCTGGCAAGGATATGAAGGTGGTGAGTGCACCACGATGCCGTTCACTCATCCCCATATCAATATGGATGCAGCTTCCGCCGCAATGGATCAACTGCGACCTGCGTCGGTTCGATTACTCGGTGCTGGGCAAATTCCATGTCATCATGGCGGATCCACCGTGGGATATCCACATGAGCGTGCGTCGGCTCCTTTCCCTGGGTGGTCTTTCTTCTTATGGGTACTAGCTACCGTACGGGACGATGACCGACGATGAGATGCGCGCAATGCCAATCCCAACGCTGCAGGATGAAGGGCTGCTCTTTCTGTGGGTGACGGGGCGGGCAATGGAGGTCGGGCGCGAGTGCCTCAAGGTTTGGGGCTACACGCGCGTCGACGAGGTGATCTGGGTCAAGACAAACCAGGTGCGCCCTCCCGTTGTTGCTGCTTGCCATCGACTGACCTTGCACGCAGCTCCAGCGCGTAATCCGTACAGGCCGCACGGGCCACTGGCTGAACCACACCAAGGAACACATGCTCGTCGGTGTGAAAACGCGCGTGGACGCGGCCGGTGCGCTCGTACTGCCCGCGTGGGCGAACCGCGGGCTTGACACGGACGTTATCGTGTCGGAGGTGCGCGAGACGAGCCGCAAGCCAGAGGAGGTGTACGGGATGATCGAGCGTATGTGCCCGGGCGGGCGCAAGATCGAAATATTTGGACGTAAGCACAACACAAGGCCGGGGTGGCTCACCCTGGGCAACCAGCTTGGTCCGGACCAGATATACGAGGAGGATTTGGCGGCGCGCATCCAGGCAAAGTGAGTATCGTGTATATTTTTTGGTTTGTTACTCACCGCACCGCAGATACCCTGACCGCGCGATCAGCGTGCCCTCATCGTATCAGAATTAATGGCAGTCTACACTGTACAAGGATCCTCCCAGTATTGTATCTACGTATGATAAATAAAATATGTACTTGTATTCTACATGTATGTTAGGTATGCAAAGAGAAAATCTAGAAGGAAAGTGAGTGTTTGTCATTGCGGCACCGGACGGCGGTCGAGCTCGCGGGTCATGAGGTCGTTGACGGCGGTTGGGTTGTCGAGATATACGCTACGTTAAATGCTTAGGAATGCTAACGCGCAAAGATAAAGAAACGTACTGGTGGCCGGCGTTGTTGACAATGTAGGAGCGCGCGTTGCCGTTACCCGCCTTGCGTAGGTTCTCGACGGACTGCTCGCCGCCCTCAGGGTCCATCCAGTCGTGATCACCGTAGACAAACGTTACGGGGATCTTGAGGGCAGACACGCGGTCGACAAGGGGCATACGGGCGTGCGCGCCGGGGGAGAGGATGTGGGAGATGCAGTACTCGCCGGAGCCCTTGGCGAGGGTGATATTGAGGATGTAGTCGTGCATGTCGCGCGTGTCCTCCTCGGTGAGGCCACTGAAGCGGCGCGACGAGTACTTTCCGACGAGCATGGGGCCCCAGAAAAAGGTGTTGCGGACAACCTGGAAGGGGCTCCAGCCCTCCTCCCAGAGATACATGAAGAAGCGGCGGGAGCGGCTCTGCGGGGGCTTCGAGGCGGTCTGCTCCGCGCGGATCTCGTCGACCTTGTGCTGGGAGGAGAACTCGACGTTCGAAGATGCGGGGCTGTCGCTGGGACTCGGCTGCGAGTCGAGCAGCTCACGCTCAGGGACGGTTGTCTGATTGGGATCGCGCGGGACACCGGCGGGGGAGAGGAGGATGAGCTTGTTGACACGGTTGGGGTATTTAAGGGCATATGCGACGCTGAGGTAGGCGCCGAGGCTGTGGCCGATGAGGGTCATCTGGTCGAGCTGCATCTTTGTGCGCCACTCCTCGAGCGAGTCAATAAACTATCGGCAGACATCAAAGTCTGCGGTTAAATCCAAACACAGATAAGACGCACAAACGACTCTGCTTCACGGACGCGTCCCGGGATGTCCTTCCGCGGGGCCTTTACTGTGAACGGGACACGGGCTGAGCGGCCCATGCCAAGCCAATCTACAGCATAGACTTGGGAGTTTCTGCGACCCGCCCATTGGGCCAGGGTGGAAAGATTGTTGAAGAAGAAGCCGATTCCTGCGCCGTATCCTGGCAGCAGAACGGCGGGTGGTGGTGCACCCGGGGCAGGGTTGGTGGAGGACATGGATAAAGTGTTGAGAAAGTGCTTGGGTTTATTGAGGTCTACGCGAGAGCTGGTTGCAACGACTGGGCCGACGGGGGGAGTGTCATCGGAGGCTGAGCGGAAGAAGGGGAGACGGCGGAGAAGACGCTCCTCGGCGACTGCGCTGGCCTTGTCGCCGGTAGCCCACCACTGGCGAACGCTGGCCGAGAAGGCGGTGGGAATCTCGCGGGCGGGCGGCAGAGGAGACGGGGTTGCCATAGTGGCCATACGGAGGAACGCGAGCGACAGTTTGGAGATGGAGGTCAAGAGGGAGGATGCAGCGGGATATTTATTTGGATCCAATGCCGGGCCTCGTCATGCCTTGCACGTGGTCGCTCCGATTTACTACTTCGGCCTGAGTAAAAGCCTTGTAGCGTATACCCACTGTGTAATTGAAGTTGAGGGGACGAATGCTTGCTCTCAGAGGAGCTGATACAGTTAGACTTGGTATGGCAGCTGAAGCAGCGAAGTGCAGCGAGAGGAGCACAAGAACGCCGCTTGGAGTATACGAGTCGGCGATAATACGACTAGAGTCAGTTCTGAACATCTGAGCTTCAAGCTTCAAGCGCTATAAGTCTATTGAAGTTGTAGCTGGCTGAGTGCTGGAATGAGCTTGACAAGAGCTTGAACTTTGAAGGACTTTAGTAGCAACACGTGATCGTTAGCACCCTCTCTCAAACCGCAATGTACAACGGCATCGGGCTCACTACTCCCCGCGGAAGGTCTGTCTTTTCTGCCTCAAATACCCGCCTTGCATTGACCTCGGTACAGCGGGACCAATGGCTACGTTATCCGCAATCTCTCCAGCCTCCGCTCCCATGAACCTGCTCAAGATCGGCAGAGCGCATGGGACGCTGCCCCGCCAAAACACAGAGAACCCGACGAGGGCATTCTCGAGCATGAGCGCAAGCGCAAGGTCGAGGTCAAGTGTCTTGAATTGCAGCTCCAGCTCGAGGACGATGGGTAATGTTGTGGCGCTTGCACTTTTGTCCTCTGATGCTAAAATCAACGCCAGACTCGACGAAGACAAGATCGAGGAACAGGTCGGTGCTCTGCGCGACAAGCTGCTCGCAAATCTCGCTGCAATGGGCCCTCCCGCGGGCCGCATAAAGTCGTCCGACACCCACGCCCTCGCCGCCGCCAAAAAGACGGAGCTCTCCAAACTGGCCAATGCCTTCGGCACGCGGTCCAACTACGTCGAGGGCGATGCGTTCAACCGCGAGAAGCAGGAGGAGTTTCGGGCCCAGAAGGCGATTGAACGTGAGGAGCGCGACCGCCGCCGCGACGCCGAGCGGGTGCGGATGGACGAGCAGAAGGCCAAGTGGGAGGCGGAGAAGAAGGAGCGAGACCGGCTGCGGCGGCGGGAGGAGGACAGACTGCGCAAGGAGGCGGAACAGCGCCGTCGCGATGGGCCAATGCCGCCGCCACCAGCCCCGCGCGAAAGAGGTCCCCCGCCGCGCAGGAGCATCGACCGAGACTCAAGACGCAGCCGCAGCCGCAGCCCCGCACCGTCCCGCCGCCGCCCGCTCTCCCGCTCCCCGTCCCCCGCTCCCCGCGTCCGCCGTCGCTTTGAGTCCCGCTCGCCCTCGCGTTCCCGTTCCCCGTCACGCTCCCGCTCCCCTCCTCCCCGCCGCCGCCGCTCTGCATCTCCTCCCCGCCGCGACCGTTCTCCACCGATGCGCCGCGACCGCTCGCCACCTGCCCGCAGGTCTCCGCCTCGCCGCGAACGGTCGCCAGTGCGGTCAGCTCCAAAGGACAAGGATAGATCTCCGCCGCCACGTCGGGCGCGCTCTGCATCCACAGGCTCGTCCATGTCTGTCAGCACCGGCCGCTCACGCAGCGGCAGCCGTTAGTCTAGTTGTTGGGAAGCCGTGCACTTGAATTTTAAAAGCTGTAGCATGTACATAGCCGACTCTCCGATATATTCCTTTGTTATGCTTTGCGCCGTATACGCTGTTCGTCACGACATACAGCCTGCAGCTGTGAGGACACATAAGAGGAGCTTGGCGCGTGGAAGCAAACAGACGACCGAGTCATTGTCACTCCCTACATAAAAGTCGCTCCGTGCGAACAGGGACTCATTTTTTTCACCCACCCCGAACTCGATGCACCGTACGGTCCGGGCCTCTGCGCGCCTCCGCGCCCCGCGTCTCGGCCGGACTATGTCGGCGTCTGCCACCGCACCTGCATCCAAAACGCAGACGCAGACACAGGAGCTGTTGGACCTGTCGGCGACGTACATGCTCCCGGTCTATGCGCGGCCGGATTTTGTGCTCTCGCATGGCGCGGGGTCGTACGTCTACGACACCGCAGGCAAGAAATACCTGGACTTTAGCGCGGGCATTGCGGTGAACGCACTCGGGCATGCAGATGCCGGGGTGGTAAAGGTCTGTCTTCAAATGATCTTATCGCATTTGTTCCTTTTATTTACATTGCATTACTGATTTTTCGCTGCCCTACAGACGATCGCGGAGCAGGCGGGGAAGCTACTGCACACGAGTAACGTGTACCACAATGAGTGGGCGCCGCGGCTCGCGGAGCTGCTCGTCACGCTCACGCAGCGCGAGGGTGGGCTGGGCTTCGCGCCAGGTACAGACCCGGCGGAAGGCGCAAAGGTGTTTTTCTCCAACTCGGGGACGGAGGCGAACGAGGGCGCGCTCAAGATCGCGCGCAAGGTCGGCAAGGACCGCGGCGGCGCGACGAAAACGCGCATCGCGTGCTTTGAGAATGCGTTCCACGGCCGCAGCATGGGCGCACTGAGTGTGACGACCAACCCCAAGTACCAGGCACCGTTCGCACCGCTGCTCCCCGGGGTCGACGTCGGCCAGATGAACGACGTCGCGGGACTGCAGGCGCTGGTCACAGAGGAGACGTGCGCGGTGATCGTGGAGCCAATCCAGGGCGAGGGCGGGGTGAATAGCGCGAGCGCCAAGTGGCTAGCGGCGCTGCGTGCCCGATGCGACGAGGTCGGCGCGGTGCTCATCTTTGACGAGATTCAGGTATGTTGCAGAATGCGCGAATTATTGCGAGTGTGTTCTTGACCGCCGCCGTAGTGCGGACTTTACCGATCGGGCACGATGTGGGCACACTCAGCGCTCCCGCGCGAATGCCATCCGGACATTGTTACGATGGCGAAGCCGCTGGCAAACGGGTACCCCATCGGGGCCGTTATGTTGCGGGATGCGATTGCGGGCACAATGACCGCAGGTGGGTGCAGATAAATATCAGCGGTTAATTAGCAGCTTACCTGGCATGGCAGGGACACACGGGACGACGTTTGGGGGGTCACCGCTCGCGTGCGCGGTGGGCCTGCACGTCCTGAGCCGGCTAGCCAACGCCGGGACGGTTGCGCAGATTGGAACGACGAGCGTGTACCTGGAGAAGCGGCTCGGGGAGCTGGTTGGGCGGTTCCCCAGGGTGCTGGAGGCGACTGTGCGTGGGCGTGGACTGATCCGAGGGCTGGGATTCGTAGATGCGGGGCATCCGGGCTCGGTTGTGGAGATGGCGCGGGCTCGGGGAGTATTTGTGCTGACAGCCGGCAAAAATGTGGTCCGACTGGTTCCCAGTTTGAATGTGGGCCAAGAGGAGGTAGACATGGCGGTTGAAGTGATTGCGGGATGCATTGCGGATTTGTAGACGTGTTTGGATAGATATTAGTATCATGTTCAAGGGTGTGTTGAAACAGTGACTGCTGCCAGTAAACCGCTGCTCCCAGTAACCAGTACACCCAAAATAAGGAACCGCAGTCACCAATGCTATTTCTGCTTAGACTAGATGGTGTACACATCCGCGTGAAATGGGCGGATGTGTGAGACGAGTGTGGGGGTTTGAGTTCGGGGACACGGGATTGGCTGAGGGAATGATAGGGCTAAATAAATAAAAGGGCAGTTCATATTTCTCTCCGCTACCACCACTATGGACAAACTTTCGTCCCTCACCCGCTTCAAGGCTTCCTGCCCGTTCCTCGGTCGCACCAAGACGGCCACCCTCCGCACCCTCTGCACAAATGCGTCCCCCCGCTTCCCCTCCATCTCCGTGCTCACCGAGCGAGCAACCAAGTGTCCTGTCATGGGCCCTGCTCTCAATGTCCGCGGAAACGAGATTGCCGCAGGCTACGCTAGCGTCGCTGGTGCCGGCGACGTAGCCCAGATCCACAAGGACCAGGGGGTCTCCGTTCCTGCGGGTGCAACCATCGAGATGTGTCCCCATGCCTCCGCTGCTCGTGCGGCCGCTCGCATGGCCAGTGACCTTGCCCAGGCCGCTGCGAAGAAGGGAGAGGACACCGCAAAGGCCGCCGCTGCTGCAGGCTGTCCGTTCCACAAGGCTGGTGCCCCTCTGCCCGCCGAGCACCCTCCTATTCCGACCACCTCGGCGGCGGCTCCCGCTCCTGCCCCAGTTCCCGCCGCCAAGAGCGGTGGGTTCAACTACGAGGGCTTCTATGTCAACGAGCTCGACAAGAAGCACCAGGACAAGTCCTATCGTTATTTCAATAACATTAATCGTCTGGCCGCAAAGTTCCCTATTGCGCACACCAGCGATGTAAAGGACGAGGTCCAGGTCTGGTGCTCCAATGACTACCTTGGAATGGGTAGCAACCCCGTCGTCGTCGAGACCATGCAGTGCGTTAATCACCCTTTAATAAATAATTTCGCCCCCTAATCATAATTTAAGTCGCGCCCTCGACAAGTACGGCCACGGTGCTGGAGGCACCCGTAATATTGCGGGAAATGGCGCCATGCATCTCGGCCTCGAACAGGAGCTCGCCTCCCTTCACCGTAAACCGGCTGCTCTCGTCTTCTCGTCCTGCTACGTCGCCAACGACGCCACGCTCTCTACCCTCGGTTCAAAACTCCCCGGCTGCGTCTTCTTCTCGGATACCATGAACCACGCCTCGATGATCCAGGGCATGCGTCACTCAGGTGCCAAACGTGTGCTGTTCAAGCACAACGACATGGCCGACCTCGAGAGCAAGCTCGCACAATACCCCAAAGAGACCCCAAAAATCATTGCCTTTGAAAGCGTCTACTCCATGTGCGGCAGTATCGGACCCATCAAGGAGATATGTGACCTGGCGGAACAATACGGTGCATTGACATTCTTGGATGAGGTATTTGTTTCCATATATCGCTCCTGTCATTCGCTGGATCACATCCCCGATAGGTACATGCCGTTGGCTTGTATGGACCCCGCGGCGCTGGTGTCGCAGAGCACCTCGATTATGATGCACACAAGGCAGCGGGCGACTCTCCCCACCCGGTTCCAGGCAGTGTCATGGACCGCGTAGACATCATCACTGGTGTGTGCGACTCTCCTCGCCCCTGTTTTACAGCAATTTATTTTTCGTACGCAGGCACCCTCGGAAAGGCATATGGCGCAGTTGGCGGCTACATTGCTGGCTCGGACGACATGGTCGACATGATCCGCTCATACGCACCCGGCTTCATCTTCACGACATCCCTACCCCCTGTCACCGTCGCCGGCGCACACGCCAGCGTCGTCTACCAGAAGGAGTACGTCGGCGACCGCCAGCTCAAACAGTTCAACGTTCGCGAGGTCAAGCGCCGCTTCGCCGCCATCGACATTCCCGTGGTCCCCGGTCCCTCGCACATCGTCCCCGTTCTCGTCGGCGACGCTGCCCTGGCCAAGGCCGCCTCCGACAAGCTCCTCGCTGACCACAACATCTACGTGCAATCGATCAACTACCCCACTGTAGCCCGTGGCGAGGAGCGCCTCCGCATCACCGTCACGCAGCGCCATACGACCGAGCAGATCGACAATCTCATCGGTGCGGTCGACTCGGTCTTCCAGGATCTCAAGATCAACCGTCTGAGCGACTGGGTGCGGGCGGGTGGCCGTGCGGGCGTCGGCATGGGTGACGCGGAGCCCGAGCCAATCTGGAACGACACGCAGCTCGCACTGGGCACGGCCGGCGCACCGCGTACCTTGCACGACGGGGAGCGACCGAACGTAGACGGCAAGGCCATCGGTGCGGCCCGCGGACGCTTCAACGTGCTGCTTGGCCCGGTAACCACGAGGAGCAAGCTGATTGACGGCAAGGCGCTCGCGACCATGAAGATGCGCACGGGCGCCGCGGGCGTGATGAGCGAAAACATGGACATTCCGGCGCCGCCGCCGGATGTGCCAGCGGCAGCTGCATAGAGCCTGTTCCTTACCGGGCTCTGGGTCTGTTTCGTTCGATCGTCTGTACCACCATCTTTGTTGTCGTAGCACGCTCTGTAATCAGATGCTTCGTGTGTGCTGGAATCTTAAAAGGCCAAGTAAGTGCTCAAAAAACGTGTTTGATATCATGCACAAAAACGGTCTTGGTAGAGTCGCCGTGCCATCCACGGTTACTGCTTGCGCTGACTAGAAACCGCGCTGCTGGGTCTACCACTGAAAGACAGTACTCTTAGAATGGTTAGGATGAGTCTTGAGCCAAGGACGTACGCATCTGCGAAATATATCCGCCGTGATGCCCAGGGATGATCTTGAACTGCACGCCGCTCTTCATTTTCCCAAACGCGTCGGGCTCTGCTGCTTCGGCAATGTTCCAGAGACGTAGATTGTCGATCGAGGCGCTAGAAGAAAGTCAGAGACACAAGCGGGTGGTGCGGGAAAATTGACCTCGCGATGTGCTTGCCGTCCGGGAATGCCACCACGCACGAGACGACACCAGAGCTCGTCGGGTTGCGCAGCGTTTTGAGCAGTCGCGGGACGTTCCCGGGCCCCGAACGCCCGAGCTGGCGCGTGTCCCACACGTCAATGGTCCCGTTACGCCGACCGGCGTAGATCTGCCCTCCGTCGGCCGACCAGCACGCAGAGAGACACCATGGAGGCGTCTTCTCGCTCATCCAGAGCCGCCCGACGCCTGCGCCAGGCGTGTACACGCGCTTGTCCCAGAGGATGACCTGCCCGTCAATGGACGCTGTCATGAGCACGTCGGCGGACATAGCACTGCAGGTCGCAGAGTCGAGTAGGGGTGGAGCGTTTTTTGGTGGCGCGATGGCGCGAGGCGGAGGAGCGGTGTTTTGAGGCACCTGTTTCGGCCCGCCAACAAATTGGCTCTGAACTGGTACTGGGCCAGAAGAGTCGGCTTCTGGTTCATCGTCAAACAAGGGATCAAACGACGCGTCAGACTTGGCGTCGGAATCAGGGGGCTGGCTCCCGAAGGTGTGAGAGTTTATGGAACTAGAGCTGGTATTACTGTCGATGACTGTAGTGCCCGACATTTGGGAGGACAGCAACTCGGGCTTGGGCAATTCGGCATGCCCAGTGTAGATCGGGCGAACGGCCACGCACGCCAGTTGGGCTCCGTGAGCAGTAAATTTCCGCACGCGGTCCCCGGTGTTGAGGTCCCATTGCTGTCCCCGACATTAGACGTCGCTGCAAGGAGTTGGAACTACGTACGATGGCATCACCGTCCCAGCCAGCGCTGTAGAACCCTTTCTCATCATGGCTCATTGCAAGCGCGGACACTGGCCGACCTGGGTGTCCATGCATGACATGGCAACATCGACCGGGGTCATGGCGAGTTGTGAAAAGATTGATGTGGCCCACCTGTCTCAGTGTCAACTATGGATAGTCGCAGCGGTGGCCAACGCACGTCTGTTCCCGCAAGTGTCCAAAGGGCGTCAGAGTGCATTGCAAGACTATATACAGGTGACAATGTCGGCTCGTCGTCTCCGAACCCCATTCCATTGGGCTTTGCCAGCGCCGGGTTCTCCCACCAAAATCGTATTTGGCCAGACTTCATTATGCCTTCGACAACACCTGCGTGGTGGCGTTGAGGGGCCGTAAGAAAATTCTTGCCGTTGACAGCGGTAAAAATGTCGTAGTCGCGAATATAGCCATCGTCCGAGCCAGTGATGAGGTGGGTCATGCAAACTGAAGAGGCAAGAGCATGGGTAGGAACCGGATGAGGAAGGGCACAGATAGCTTCAACAGTGTACGAGCGTGGTAGTGGACCAGTTGAAAGTAGAGCTTTCTTCCGCACGTAGGCCGGCGAGAGAGACCGCGACCGTTTGCGGCTAAGTGGCACGGGTGGTGGGGAGAGAACTAGGGGGGATTCACATTGGCACAGTATCACGTCATGGCGGCGAGCTTACCCTTGCTGGGTTGCGAGGCAGGTCGAGAAGAGGAGTCGCTTGCGCTCATAGACGGTTCGGGTTCGAGTTCGGGTTCGGGTTCGGGGTCTAGGTCCATAATTGTTTCTCCTGAAGGTTCGGACGAGTCATCTCCGTCGTCCTCTGAGCCATCAGAGTCTTCCGACAGCGATTCCTGTATGGTGGTGAACTTAGGGAGCATTGCAGGCTCAGTTGAAGGCGTGTACCTCTTCGCCATCCTCCGTTGCATCATCTTGTGGACCGTCGGGATCGTCATCCAGGTCTTGTTCATCTTCAGGATCCTCTTCGACGTCAAGCCCGTCATCCTCAGGTTCCGAATCGCTGGCCATGGTAGTGTGTGTAAGGAAAATCAAACAACGCGTAAACAACCGTGGGAAAACGAGACCAGTACACGACTACAGAAAACAAAACAAAAACGACGAAGACTAATTGAGTAGCAATACATTAGCCCTCCATTCTGCGAATCATCCGCCTCTCGCGCTCCCCAACCACCTTGACCAGACCCTCGTTTTCGAGAGTTTTGAGCACCTCAGCAAACTCCGCTGCGTCGACTCTGACACTGCTCTGGTCCCCAAGTGCCTTCATCGCGTCGTTCCACCTAACTCCACGTCCCTTAGAGCCCGCCGTTGCGTCCAGCACGCTCAATACTCCACGACGCATATCCTCACGCATTCGCCGCTGTCCAGTTCCTGTGCCTGTGTTCAGCAGGCCCATATCGATCTTCCCTGTCCGAGGGTCCATTGCGCTCGTACGAATCGCCTCACGCATCAGTCGCCCAGCCTCACGCACGTCAGCAAGCTCGACAAATTCGCCCAGCCGCATCCGCGCATGGGCTTCAGACAGTCGGATAAGACTTTCGAGCTGTCTCGTCGTCGCAGTGATACGTTTCTCCGAAGAACCCGCATCCGCACCCATATTGCGCATTTCGACGTATGCTCGGACGAGTTCAGTGCCCGCAGCCTCTGTAATAACGGGATGCACGCGAGCACGGGCGTATGAGATGTAGGCCGAGACTTCGGGGAGAGGCTACGACGACTATGCTCAATTGGTTGGTCGGTTGATCATGGATAAACTCACCAAAAACTCGGGACCACCAGTTCTATCGGGAGTGTCTTCCAGATACAGCCCGACAAGATGCTGTGCGAGCCGGCGGTCGAGAGCCTCGTCAACCTGGTCCAGGACAAGATACAGCAAATCGAATCGTGAAATGAGGGTGGGTGGAAGGTCTATGTTCTTCGTGATCGGTTGATCGACGTCGTACTTTGAACCAACAGGGTTAGCTGCAGCCAGGATCGACGTACGCGCGTTCAGCGTTGTGATGATTCCTGCCTTGGCGATGGAGACAGTTTGTTGTTCCTGATAGCGCCAAGGTTGAAATGTGGCGTATTAGAAATTGTTGTAGAGCACATACCATGACTTCGTGAAGAACGCTACGTGTCGCGTCAGACATTTTGTCGAATTCGTCAATACAGCAGACTCCGCCATCGCTCAGAACGAGGGCTCCACTGCGAGCATGTCAGCGATAAGATCATAGATTTGTAGGCTCAGCCTTACCTCTCCAGCACAAGCTGTTTGGAGTCTGGGTCGCGCGTCACGTATGCAGTGAGACCGACAGCAGAGGAACCTTTGCCGGAGGTATAGACGCCGCGGGGTGCGATTTTGTGTACATACTAAGAACAAAGTCAATCTAGAAAGCCATCGAAATAAACAAAACCAGAGACTGACCCCGAGAATTTGGGACTTGCTCGTACCGGGATCGCCCACAAGCAGGACATTGATGTCACCTCTATATCGAGGGCCACCGCCGCCGCCGCCTCGCTGAATACTTTTGTTCGTACCACCAAATAACTGAAGAAGGATGCCCTTCTTCACATCCTCCATTTCCCAAATGCTCGGTGCGAGAGATCGGGCAAGCAGCTCATAGATATCGTCGCGGCCGCTGAGTTGGCGCAGCTTATCCTCGAGCTCCGCATTGCGAATTTTTTGACCGTCGACATCAAGTTCGCTTATACCACCATTCACGTCTCCGACCCCACCGACACCCGGCATCCGATCACCTGCGGCTCGGGTGGTCTTGTCGAAGGCGAGGACACCGTCCCGGCCCTCCGAGCCACCGACAAGCCTAACGTGGACAACGTCCAGATAAGTCTTGAAAAGGCTCTTCAGCGTTCGCTGCCGGGGGTTGACCCGCACAGGGATGCTCCTGAAGATGCCTGTGACGACCAACCGGTCTCCGGGCTTCGCAACATCGACGAGCTCATCGTACACGCTGAGGCTCACGGTGTGAGGTGTTTGGCCATCAGGGACAGCGTCGGGTGTTTCTTGGAGGCGAATCACTTGACGATCCGCGAACACGCAGCGATTGTGAATGAGAGACAAAGTGCCGGGAGCGGCACAGACATCTCGAGGACAAACATTTGGTTCGGCGATTTTCCCTCGGTCGATTTCAACTTGTGTAGTATGCGAGCATGTGAGGCAACGGAAGAATGCGGTTTTCATGTCGGGAATGATGGGCGTAGACCGAATAACAAGGCCATTGATTGCGACCAACTTGTCGGTGTCTGCAACGATTTAAGATTAGCAAGCTGAAGAGGTCCTCAGAATATGACATGCCGGTAGGGTTGAGTTCCCGCATATTGACGGACTGGAGGCCAAAGGGCCTGACTTTGTACACTTTGTTCATGATTTCTGCTATCTCCTCATCGCCCTGTCCGCCTTCCATGCCATTGAGACCCTCTCTTTGGTCGATATCGGCAATCTCCAACATCAGGTCCTTGAGCACCTGATCCATGGCAGGAACGACTTCCTGCGGGTATTTCACCAGCTGTCCGTGCAGCTTTTTTGAAGGAGGATACGCGAGAAGATTGACCACGTCCAAATTGAGATTCGTCTCTCCCGTTTGCCGCATTTGCCGCAGGTACGTCTCATAGAGCAGCGTCTCCCCATCGGCAGGGTTAGAGAAGGGTTTCGTGGGCAGGTTCAAAGAACGAGAGTGTGCTGTACGATACTTGGGTTTGAAACCTTTGAGGAAGTCGCGGAATAGTTTCATCGTTTCCGCGAGGTTGACGGTTGTCCCCCAAATGGCGCGAATCTCGTCTGGCTCATCCGAGAGATGCGGAGCGGAAAGTGTCGGACCCGATGCGGGAGGGCCAATGGAGGAGGAGGGTGGTCTGGACGCGGTTTCGTTGAAACGCGGGCGGCGCGCCGTGGAGTTGGGAGTGACAGAGAAAGAAGAGTGGATATCGCCGCGTTTATTTGTAGGCGTGGCAGGTTTCATAGGGCTTCTACATGAACATTCAATGTAAGTCATGATCCATCGCTGAAATCACGTCGAACGCACGAAGGGAAGTCGAGTGGATCGGAATCGAACGGAGCACCAGAGCTGATATTGGCGCGTCCTCGGGCGTTTTTGGTAGGTGAAGAACTCGGAAAGGCCATCGGAGACGAGCTCCCCGCTAGATACGACGTCAAAGATTGCTAGATAGTCGAAATCACACGCGTACGGTTGAATAAAGGTGTCCTCTTCGGGGTACTGAGGCCAACGGCTCTCCTGGCCATAAGGCCTTGCATTGGTGTGCCATCATCGGATGGCCAAGGACGCGATGGTGTCCCAGCAGCTGACGGAGTGCCAGCTAGAAAAAGAGGGTTCATGGGCGGTGCATCAGGCATAGTCTGGCCGTCGCCGTTGCTGCCCATTTCGACATCGGAAGTCGGAAAGTCCAATGCAGGTGGGGAAGACATGATGGAAGGAAGAAAGACGCGTTGGGTCACAAATTGCACGTGTTGTGACCTTTATTTTTCATGGTGCAGCAGCACAAGGCTACTTACTACATAGTACTTACTCGAATGTAATTAAAAAGTAAAAAGGTATCATTTTGGGGGATCTGGCTCGGTTGTGGGAATTTCGAGAGCATCCAGTAGTGCACGGGCACGAGTACGTTTCAGTTCGTCTGTAGGGCTGGTCTCAGTCGTGACGGCTAAGTTGTCTGGCAATGCCGACGATGCTAATATGGAGCGGCAGTCCTTCATTAACGTCTATGCCACAAGTATTAGAAATGTAGATGAAAAGGTGACGCAACGCACTTCGCGTACACCGCCCTGGACATTTGAGAGGTATTGAATTGTCAGTGCAAGATATGTATCGGGAATCTGGAATCGACGTTCCACCCATTCAATACGGCTTCAAGGCTGAACCACAACTCTTCTCACCAGGTCCGACCAAATGTTCCGGATGAGCCAATTTTGTCGGGCTTTAGAAAATTTCCACTTTGAAGGCTTTCGAAACTGCATGAATGCATACGCAAGAGCTGCCGTATTTGCTCATTATGTGTTTGTTGTTTTGCAAAGGTAACATCCCAACCTTTAGAGGCCTGTTCGGATAACGCAGTGTCCTCTTCAGGGTCTGGGAACCCAGTCTTGTTGTTCTTGCGCTTCTTTTTCTGCGGTTCCTGTGGTCCATTCTCTGTATCGCTCACGCTAGGGTTTTCCGCGTCATCTGCAGCATCTTCGACTCGTCTCCGTTTCTCTCTTTTGGGCTTTGCAGCCTTTTTGCCCTCCTCGTCCGGGGCAACTTCCGCACGTTTTCCCTTCTTATGAGCTTTTTCGGTCATCGGAGTGCACTATCGTATGCTCTGGCTTCCTTGGAGGTATGCCAGGTGTACTTGATGATAATAGAGCAGCTGAATCCTGTAAAATCCAACTGGAGACGCTCTAGTGATTTCCGTTGATGGTGGGGACCAAAAGCTAACACGCTGGCGTCCTAACACTGACAAACTTGCAACTTGCTTGGTTTCCAAACCCTCCCTCCACGTCTCTGCCTCAGACAATCTGAACAGGCATGGCATCCAAGCCTAATAAGTTGGCGTTTTTGTCCATGCCGGCCCCGGCGTCATACGTTGCGGGCCTTGGGCGAGGGTGCGATCAACAACATCTCTCAGTTAACTTTACCTAATACTTCCTCAGAGCATCGGGATTCACCACCCGTTCCGATATCGGGCCTGCACGAGAGGGTCCTTCGGCGGAAGTCATTGCGTATGCTTATTTCCTGTTTGATCTATTTTGAACTCATTTCTTGCTCGTAAAGTGAGGCGCAAGCTCGTCGTGGAGAAGAAGCTGAAGTCGATCCTGAGCAATTCCAGGATCCTGACAATGAGTACGGTTTATTTGCCGGCACGACCTACGAGCAGGACGACGAAGAGGCGGACAAGATATACCAGCTAGTAGATGAGGCCATGGATGCTCGGCGACGGGCACGGCGGTGCGTTTCGGGTTAGTCTCTCCCTCTTTTATTGACTGATTTATTTCATCTTTTACAGAGAGGCCCAGGAGCAAATCGAAATGGCTAAACATCGAGCTGAACGTCCAAAAATTCAGCAACAATTTGCCGATTTGAAGAGGGGACTCAGCGCCGTAACTGACGAGGAATGGGAAAATATTCCAGAAGTTGGGAATCTCACTCGTAAGAAAAGGCGAAAGGCGGAGAGGTCATTTGCCGTTCCCGACAGTGTGCTTGTCGGAGATCGGTCAAAGAACGAGTATGAAAATTCCCTAGATGATAGGCAACAGCAGGTGTGTGCGCTCCCGTCGAAGTTGCTCTTTCCCTCACTTTAGACCTCAATCCAGAACGGTGGTTTTGAAACGCCTGCCGAATCGGGCGCCCTTACGAATTTTGTCGAAATTGGACAAGCCCGTGATAAAATCTTGTCGCTCAAGTTAGATCAGGTAGGCATACGCTTCACGTCCAGGTTTCCAGGACTGAAAACAACCCACGTACAGATATCAGGGACAGCCACCTCAGGCACAAGCACTTCCGTAGATCCTAAGGGCTACCTCACTTCACTCAATAGTGTCATCCTCAAATCTGATGCCGAAATTGGGGATATCAAACGCGCACGAATGCTTTTTGACTCACTTGTCAAGTCAAATCCAAAGCATTCCCCTGGTTGGATTGCCGCCGCATGCCTAGAGGAACATGCTGGTAGGATGGTAGCCGCAAGAAAGATCATAAAAGCCGGGTGCGAACAGTGCCCGAAGAGCGAGGACGTTTGGTTGGAGGCCGCTAGATTACACGTGAGCCTTTCATTTAATTTTTGTTCTTTCGACTGAGGATACAAAAAAAAAAACAGAACAATGACGACGCAAAAGTTATCCTGGCAAATGCTGTGCAGCACGTCGGGCAAAGCGTGAAAATATGGATGGCTGCCTCTGATCTTGAGCACGACGTCAAAGCGAAGAAACGCGTGTTACGCAAAGGTGGGGCTCCTATTTGGCTGAGGTACAAGCTTGCTCATTTCCCCCAGCTCTCGAGCATATCCCCAACTCAGTCCGCCTTTGGAAAGAAACAGTCAACCTCGAATCCTCCGCTGCCGATGCCCGCATCCTCCTGTCTCGTGCTGTTGAGGTCATCCCTTTGTCTGTCGAGCTCTGGCTTGCACTTGCCCGTCTTGAGACTCCTGAACGCGCCAAAAGTGTTCTCAACAAAGCACGGAAAGCAGTTCCAACTTCACACGAGATTTGGATAGCTGCTGGAAGACTGCTTGAGCAGGGGGCACAAGATAAATCTGGGTCAGAACGTGATGCGGAGTTAGCCGTAGTAGACAAGACGATCGTAGCTGGGGTGCGAGAGCTCAGAAGGCATCAGGTACTGTTGACTCGCGAGCAATGGTTGAAGGAGGCGGAGCGATGCGAGACTGAGGGTTCACCCAGAACCTGTGAAGCTATCGTGAAAGCCACTGTGGGCATGGAAGTTGAGGAGGAAGACCGATTAGAGACTTGGGTCGGAGATGCGGAAGCCGCCGAGTCCCGAGGCATGGTCGGTACCGCACGTGCCGTCCTGGCGGAGGCACTAAGAGTCTTTCCTGGCCGGAAGTCGTTGTGGATCCGTGCAGCTGAACTGGAAAAGGCCAATGGGTCGAGGTATGTCATAATTATGATTATTCCTTCTTCGTCTGAGACCACTATCTAGGGAAAGTTTGGATGCGATTTTGAGTCGCGCAGTGGACCACTGCCCACAAGCTGAGGTCTTGTGGTTAATGGCTGCCAAGGAGAAGTGGCTGGCGGGTGATGTTCCCGCTGCTCGAGAGGTCCTTGAGCGTGCTTTCGTGGCTAACAAGGAAAGCGAGCAGATTTGGCTAGCAGCTGTCAAACTTGAAGCAGAAAACCACGAACTGGGAGTTGCCAGGGAACTCCTCGTACGTGCGAGAACGGTTGCTGATACAGAAAGAGTAGGATTATTCGGGTTACAGACAATTGGAGATGTTGACGATCTGATGACAGATATGGATGAAATCAGCGGTGTTCGAGAGACAACAAGGTCAACTTGAGGCAGCGCTTGAAACCCTTGCTACTGCTCTCACGAAATTCCCCAAATTCGCCAAACTCTACATGATACAAGGCCAGATCCTCCAATCGCAGAACAAATTCCCTGCCGCCCGCGGGTCGTTCTCCGCTGGTTTAAAAGCGTGTCCTAAAGAAGCTACACTCTGGATTCTTGCCAGTCGTTTAGAGGAGGCCGACAACAAAAGTATCAAAGCTCGCGCGATTTTAGAAAAAGCGCGTCTTGTCAATCCAGCTAACGATATTTTATGGGCGGAGGCCGTTCGAGTAGAGGAGCGATCCGGTGGTGCTGCACAAGGGAAGGCAATGCTTGCGCGAAGTCTTCAGGAATGCCCAACCTCCGGTTTGCTCTGGTCTATGTCTATATGGGCGGAACCACGACCCATGCGCAAAGCTCGGTCGGTGGACGCTCTGAAAAAGAGCGCAGATAATCCTGTCATTATATGCACAGTGGCGCGTCTTTTCTGGGCCGAGCGGAAGATCGAGAAGGCACGGCAGTGGTTTGGTAGGGCTGTTGCCACAGATCCCGATTTGGGTGATTCGTGGGCTTGGTGGTTGAAGTTTGAGAGACAACACGGAACAGAGGTGGGTTCTTTTACGCGGCGCTGCCGTATATACTCATGGCATTGCAGGAACATCGAGATGAGGTTCGGAAGAAGTGTGTTGCCGCAGAACCGCATCACTCGCCGACATGGCAATCCGTGGCCAAAGATACCCGAAATACGGGTAAAGGTATCGTTGAAATTTTGGAGATGGTAGCAGACATGCTGTCCCAATAATCTAATGTATCCATATATTTATTCGTCTCAGCCCAGATGACAGCTGGGTGAGGCCGGCCACGGATCTCGTTCCACGTGTACGGGTCCAAGCTGCGTAGCCCCTGCTTGAGAACTACCTGTCGGGCACCGTGGGTGAACTGAAGCTCGTAGTTAGGTTAGGAAGTGAGGCCGCTGCTAGGGTCTCAATCCACTCTCAGTCGCCAGTGCTCGAAATAACACATTTCCGGAGGGGCACGGGGCTCCCATCCTCGTATATCACCGGAGAACCCCGATCAACCATGCGCACAAGTAGTGGGAAAGATGAGTCGCGTTGGACGAAAGACTTGGATGTGTCGTGTAACACCACCTCCTTCAGAGCAGGGAATGATCCCCCGGCGAGTATATCAAATTGTGTTAAACTGTGTGATCGTTGAGTAGACAGGAAACGTAAGCCAGAACGACATACACAACATGCTTGTATGGAAACCACTCATCAGGATTGAGCCTAAGCCGGATGCGTTTGAGGGCAGTGTGCTGGAACGCCGTGAGGGGTGATATTTCTGGGGCGCCTAGATGGAATACGAGCTCTTCGAGATTCGGGCATCGCGAAAGAATACGTTGCATGGCGCCTGTCGAGTGAAGCACCTGCCAAAAAAAAAAAAAAAAAAAAAAAAAAAACGTGTCAGAATCGATGAAGATACCCAGTAGATCTCACCTGAGGCGCAAATGTGAATTCTAGTACTCGCAACTGCCACCCGACCGCAGAGATGAAAGACAACATCGTGCTTGGAACTGTCGTATGCAAGACGAGATTCGTGAGGTTCGTAACACCCGGGGGTTCCGTGAACTTGATCTCCCTGACATGTCGGGAATGGTAACGCGACCGATTAAGTCGGAGCGTACGAAGTGATTGACCAAAAGGAAGTGAATGAAGTATATCTGGTCTGTCGGAGGAGATGAAGAGATAATTTATATTCGGAGCGTTGGCAATGATCCCTGGGAAAGCGGGTGAGCGCCCACACGTTGCGACTCGATGATTTGGCATACCTTTGAGAATATTACCGTTCGCTACCCCGTAAAATCGTACGTCAAGGTCACTCTCGCTATGCAATTCCACCGTTAGAAAACATGATGTTTGGCGAGGGGACAGAAGCACCTCCACTCCAATCGTTTTAAATTTGGACACAATGGGCGACTCCCCGCAATGGGGGTGCTGATATGCCCACCCCAGAAGTGTATATCATCGGCATCGAGCCGCAAACACGGTCTCGCCAGAGTTTCTAGGCGAGGACAATACGCAAAAAGTTCACCAAGGTGGACAGTCAACGGTTTGTACATCGGGAAAGGAGTGCGAAATGGTAACATATTAGCTTGATATTTGTTTGCTTGCGGAGGACTGCGTGGTTGTAGTTCGAGGCGCTTGATGTGGCGGCCATAACCCTCGGATCCGTCTTCAGCCGCGGACCGCTTCAGGCCCTCGACTAAATTCTGCAACGAAAGCGTGTTCGAAATCCGGACATCCCGATACAATAACTCTTCCGCGAGCATGCGCCACAGTTTACAGACGCTAATAAGAGAAACAGACGTTCTCAGGCGAAGTGTCTCTTTCTGACGATAAATCTTGGAATCAATGCAGAAACCGATTGATGGACTTCCAGAACGGACTGACCTCCAGATGACGTGTTGTCTCTTGTATTTCACGTGGTGGCTCGAAAGGTTCATAGTCGACTACATATCTTGCGCCAGAGCAAGTCGCGAAGGAAAATATCAAGCGCCATATCTCCGGTGGAGGACATGGAGTAAGCCCACCCACGGAGAGAAGAGGGGAGGCCATGGCCGCCCATCATATACACGCTGCTCTATATAAGGAGCCAGTTGGAATACCATCGTGAACCATGATAAGCGTCACTGAGAGCACATTACGTGAAAGAAACCATGTACACCTAGTATTGGTAAAGGCTCTCTCCCTGGGTTCATATTCCAACAGTCAGGCAACAGAAGCGCACCTTAGGAAGGTCACTGTGCACGGTGTATGCCCGGTTTATGTTGCCCGCGGCCGCTGTTTGAATTTCCGTCAGTGCAGTCATGATATAACTCGGAACAAGTTGTGATTCCTTGTCACTGTCGAGATCCATCGACCAAAGAAGATGGATCCGAAGACAGCCTATTCTGCCGGTAAACGGCTTGAGACAGGATGTCTGCAAGTATGCGGTAGTAGTATTGGGGGCAGTGAGCAAATGGGCGGTCGCCGAGAATTTCAGATAGCAGTTATTTGTGTTCGGAGTGGGGCTGAGGACAAGGCCTGAATTAATCGGGAATAGCAGCCGAGTCGAATTTGCGAGAACCGCAAGTAAATTAGAACACACCTTGGACCCATCCAGTCTATGAGAACACAAGCATGCCGGAAGGGCAGATACAAGTCATTTCACGTCATGAGATTCAAGAGATCAAGGTAGGTTGGAAATAAAGCTACTTTTTCTGTATAGCATTTACTAACCTGTACTGGATTAGATGGGGATATATCACAGTGAAATGCGCACGCACCAATCGAGACCCTCTTCTAAACCCTCCCCCTTTGTAGCACAGCTCCCTCGAACACTCCATGGCCTCGACTTCTCCCCGCCCGCCAGTCCCAGCTGTTCGCTGATCTCCTCTGGCTTGAGGGCACCCTCAACATCCTGTTTATTGCAGAAAACGAGGAGCGGGACACCCTTGAGCTCCTCTTCCGATAACATAGTCAACAACTCCTGCCGCGAAGTAGCGAGGCGTGTGTGGTCGGAAGAATCGATGACGTATATTATAGAGGACGTGTTTGGAAAGTAGCACCGCCAATACGGTCTGCGGAACGGTCAGTGATGCCGAAAATAGAGATGTGGCCTTACCGTATGCTGGATTGACCGCCCAGATCCCATACTTGAAACTTGATGTTTTTGTACTGTCTCATAGTGAGCATGGTCGTTTGGCAAAGATAGGGTTACTAACTTCAACAGTTTCGACATTGAATCCGATGGCTAGTGGGATGCTGAGGCATATGTATTACAGTCGATGGATGCCATACGCACTTGGTATTGTGGAAACGACTTCACCTATCTAAGAGGACGGTTAGATGGCGACAAACAACAGCTTGGGGGTGCTCGACCTGTAATCGATACAGTATGGTTGTCTTCGTAAAGTCAGGGCCAATTTTCGGTGGGTCTGGCAAGGAAATACCTTTCCGGCAGAGTCCAGACCGAGCATTAGTATGCGGACGTCTTGATCCTTGCTCCACCGCACCAAAGACGACAGAGAGGAGAAGAGGCTAGATATTGAGAGGCCCATTGAAGAGCAGTATTATCGAGAGATTAAGGGAAGCGTCCGCAAAGTACAGGGCAGATAAAGGAGAAAAGTGCGTCGACAGTAGAATGTAGGAGGTTGCGTCAAACTGTTTCGGGTTCTAACCGGCCATCTAATTCATGCCGGCTTTGCGACTTCTCGGTCCAGAAAAGGCAATATTTTGTCTACACAACTGCCCAACACCAGTCCCACCGTTTTTCATCGGGGCTCTCTACACACGCTCTATGAGTCTCTACCTGGGGCCTCCACACTCGCACCATTCCGTCGTCCCAACAGGTCGATAGCATGTCAGATGCCCAGTCCACGCCGCCAGCGTCGCCCGATTGTGCTTTCAATTCCACCCCAGTAGTGGATCCCGCAGTTGCGCGCGTTGCGTTGCTCACATCAAACATAAAACTACTTCCGGTCACGCCGGCACCCCCGCTGGCTAACCACCGACCGCACGGAGATGCCGCGAGCTTCACGTAGAAATTGGTCTGTAGGTTTTCGTGTGTATAGCTGTTGTCGAAAGCCGCCAAGGAGTCCCGCGCATACGTGTGGATGCGCGAGTCCGCCCCCAGCGCAAATATCAGACCCGCCGTGGGACCTGAGCCATCGACGAGGCTGATTATTCCCCGCGGGCGACGAGACGCCTGCCAGGCTGTTGGATCCAGTGGAGAAGATAACAGGCAGGGCGGTTCCTTAACTTTGGCCGATTTGCCTTTCTTCGATAGCCGGAGGTCCCAGCACCGGAGGATCCTAGAGACACGCTTAAAATGAGAGAAAAATAAATACGAACGAACTCACCCGTCGGACGAACCACTGCTGATCAAATGATACGGATTCGCATCGGAATAAATCAAGCCAGTAATGCTCTTAGGCATGGGAGCATGCTTCCCTTTGGGTGTTTTCCGCTTTCCGTTGGGCCCCGCATCCTCGTGAGCGGACGATATGCTCAAGACTGGAAGCGATTCCTGCTCCGCTCGATTTTCACTAACGCGCAGATCCCAGATACAGACGAGGCCATCTCGGCCGCCCCCACTCAAGAGTTCGCGATGAGTGGGATCCCATGAGATGCATTTGACGGTGCTTTGATGCCCGCCTAAAGTCTGGACGGTGAGGCATGTTCTCAAATCCGATATTTGAACAGATCTGTCCCCCGAAGCAGTGGCGATAAGAGTATCAGACACGTTCCACTTGATATCAAAGATGCCATTCGTATGTGGCTGCAGTGTGCCATGGACAGGTTCTGGAGAGCAAGATCAAGAAAAAGTACCATGCAATTGAACAGTGAATGTACCTGGGTCCCAGTCTCTTCGTTGAGCGGTGTTCACTATGTACACTGTGCCTTGTTCGGTTGCAACCGCCAGAAGATGGGTGGCGCCGGAGCGTGCGGCTACAAGTGTTATGTGAACGAATAGAGTATAATACAACTGCCAACATACAGTTGGAATACGAGCAGGCGTACGGCGGCGATAAAAATGAGTTATCCAGAACCGAATGGCAACGAAACACGTCGGATTTATTGGAGGATACGAATGACTTCAGGATTGGGAGGGTCGACACTGGGTCTGTGTCAATACGAACGCGGGAGATGGGAGATTGGAAACTGACAAAATGGGCGTCTAACGCTGGTGGCTACAATGGTTGGTTGTCTCTGGAGTGGTGGTCGGGGGCGGCATAAACTGATTTCCACGTCACTGTCGGTTTCGTACGCGTCGGATGAATCAGAATAGCTTTCATCGGAGAGTTTGACGCGTTTCCGGTCGCCTCCTTCCGAGATGTTCAATGGCCGTTTACATGCAGCGCGTTTCGGAGGCGCAAGCCAGGATTTAAGAGTGGATGACGCGTCGAGGCACGTTGGCGAGATATTGGTACGCTCTGCGAGCGCACTCCGCAGGCTGGAGCGAGGAGCCATGGTGGCACAAAACACAAAAACAAACAAGAGAGTAGTGTTGCCGCGAGCTAGCCCCGAGCGAGTTCGAGCTGGCACAATTTGAAATATCACGAGGCTCGAGGCCCCACAAGTCCAGCTCGAGCTGACTCGAGCTGATTATTTAATGATTACCATAAACAGAATTTATGTGGCCACGCTCGCTTTTCCGCACATCATTCAGTCTTTCCCCACCATAGAGGTAGAAAGAACCAACGACAATCAACCAAAAAGTCAATTATGCATGGCAGAAACATGGAAGATGACTAATTGGCGCTGCCAGCTCGAGAATGATATACAGTGCTGCAAATAAATGTGAAGTTGTGCTGCCAGCTAATTATGAACATTACTATCTCCCCGTCCTTCCCAGGTTCCGTTCAGGAGGGAGACGAGGTCCTCAATTTTACCTGTAGCCAGTAACACCTTTAGAACAGCGGGCTCAATGTCAATGACCGAAAGCTCCTCCTCGGTTGGTACAGGATTCATGCACTGACACTGACGAGTCGCCATTTTCAATGCTTACGGTGCGCGGGGATGTTAGAAAGCAAATTATTCAATTATCTCAGTATTTAAACGATACGGGGGGGTTTGAAATTTCGACCCGTCGTACCGCCGCTTTGCACCTCTAGCCCTGGCGCGGTGGTGTGATGAGTGGGGCCATGCTCCACAGTGTGCCGACGCCAGATATGTGTAGTATCGACAAGTTACGGGGATGTTCCAAGTGAAATAGAGTGTATTAGATTTGGTTTTGAAGCATTTTTCTCGTTTGAAACGAACCCAATGTCGTTAAATGATTTACTCCACCGCCCGTCTCGGGAGAATCCGGAACGCTGAAAAGTTTCTCCCTCTGGGCTCAATCTGGGCTCTTTCTTCGTGTCAACTCACAGTCAATTATTTTCGTAGCGTCCTGACCTTCACCATGCTTTTTCCGCTATACCAAGCCTTCAAAATGCGATGTACAGAGCTGCCTTGAAAGGAACTGCCGAGAATAGATGGAAGTGGAGCCGAATCTCGTCAAATTTCACACGATTCTCGTTCACAAAAAACACCGTTTCAAACTAAATCTAATACACTCTAATCTGGGGCGAGAACGAGAACGAGGGGAGAGGGGAGCGCGTCGATGAATGCTGCAAGCTCTCTGCGGGGCGAAATCCAGATGTGGAAGTAAGTGTGGGTCCAGCTCGAGGTAGCTCGGTGTGAGCTGACATCGGATCAGCTCGAGCTACCAAATTTGGATTCGCTCCGAGCCGAGCTGATTTCAAGCTCGATTTCGCTCGAACTCGCGGCATCACTACAAGAGAGCAGTTACTTACGTCGGCTTTTGGTCCGAGAGTGATGCTTCTCTCGGCTTTCTCGGCCGGGCGGAGGTGAGTTCTCAAATTATTCTGTATTTTGAACTCAGACGCTTCCCTGAACCATGTTTCGTACCGCCGTTCGTTCGATGGCGACCGCCAGGCAGTCCCTTACCATTGGCCTTATTCCTGCCGACGGCATTGGACGGGAAGTCATTCCAGTTGGTCCAACCACACTTGACTCGTTCCATAGCTCCAAATTTTTTGCGTAGGCGGCGAGAGACGCAATTCTGGCGGTGCAGTCTGAATTACCACCGGTGAAATTCATCGATCTTCTCGCTGGATGGGAGACATTCACGCGAACAGGCGCGGCTCTTCCCCGTGAGACTGTCCAGTGGGTCGTTCAACGCTCCGTTATTTTAGTATACGCGTCTTTGACGACCCGATGTACAGAGTTTTGAAGGAAGAATGCGATTGCGCCTTGTTTGGCTCAGTCAGCTCTCCGTCTCGAAAAGTGGCTGGTTATTCTTCACCGATTGTTGCCCTCCGCAAAGAGCTCGATCTCTATGCCAATATTCGCCCGGTTCGCTCTGTATGTCATTTTCTCCTTCGCCCGTCGTGGTCTAGAGATGACCTTGTTAAGAAAGGTGTCAGCAGATCCGGCCATCTCCCCTGCCGTGGACTTGATCGTCGTAAGAGAAAATACGGAATGCCTGGTAGGATTCATCCTCGTTGCTATTCGGTTATCTCATAGCATTCATATAGTATGTGAAAGAGGAGAATCTCATTCAGACAGAAAACGGAAAAGAGGCACGCGCGACGCGACTTATCACGGAACGTGCCTCCACTCGCATTGGAAAGATTGCCTTTGAACTCGCCAAGGTCCGCTCCCGCAAGGTAAGTGCATCCCCATTTTATCTCACGTCTTCAACTTGACTCATCTGCTCCATTATTCAGCTCCTGACAATCATCCACAAGTCCAACGTTCTTTCGGTAACCGACGGCCTCTTCCGTGAAAGTGTTCGGGCGGTGCCAGCCTTGGCTGGAATTGACGGAAAATTCGACGATGTCACTATCGAGGAACAACTCGTGGACAGTGCCGTCTATCGGTACGAAAGTCTCTATTTGCATCGCTGCCATGACTCAAATGTATGTTCAAGGCTATTCCGCGAGCCTCAGTAAGTCTTCATCTGTCCATCGGCGAGCTGGCTCTGATAGTTGGCAGTATTTTCGATGTCATGGTCGCCCCGAATCTTTATGGCGATATCATCTCGTAGGTTTGTTTCAGAAAATTTGTAAACGACGATGACCGGTACATTGACAGTGATGCTGCCGCCGCCCTTGTAGGCTCACTCGGAGTCATCCCTTCCATCAATGCTGGGGATAGCTTTGTCATGGGCGAACCGTACGTGCTCATGAGAAACGACTGTCAGACCCAATTGAATCATCTTTCACAGGGTCCATGGATCCGCGCCAGATATTGCTGGCAAGGGGATCGCGAACCCGGTTGCATCTATAAGGTCGGCAGCGCTGATGCTACGACACCTGGGTTATGTTTCGGCGGCAGATAAAATCGACAAGGCTGTCAATGATACGCTGGCTCCGGGCAAAATCCTGACGGCGGACCTGGGTGGACCAAACTCGACAACAGAGGTCACAGACCACATTATGGGCCTGATTGAACGTCAGTACAACTAGCGGTATTGGGCAATTAAAAAGTATCTGGGTCCTGCAGGAATACTTGTCATCCATGTGCACAGTTCTTCAAAGAAATGCGAGCTTAAATACAAAAAAGACCATGTATTTTCAAGACTGCCCACAATAAGGTACGTGCCATGAAAATCCAGCGCACTCGGAAGTGTACCCTAAGTAATGTATACGGGAGGAGGGTGGGGTTCACTATCTGCGACAGTCTCAAATCTATCACTGGGTTCGTTACGCCTTGACGTAAGGAGCAATGTTTGTAATCTCCGTATTTCCCGTCGGAGAATTTCAACCTCTGCATGCAAGTGCTCGGTGTTATTCGAGGACGGGAAGTTTCGGGAATGGGCGGTCAATGGGGGTATGTCGATCGTTGAGACAGACAACAGACCCTCGAGTGTCGCCACCGCCTCTTGCGTTTCGTACAGACTGAGCGTCAATTGGCGCCGGTTCATGCGGGTAGATCTAGCGTCTGAAACCGCGGCAGTCAATGAAGATCCATCTTGAATGGGTGACAGTATCGAGGCCGAAAATGATCGGTGTCGAGAGCGGGCATCGGTCAATCTTGATATACCTCCGTCTGACCGCGATCTTGGTCGGTGTTCTACGATAGCGGGTGTCGCTGGCTGCCTAGAAGATGCTATATCAGACTGGGAGCGACCGTGTCGCAACCCTAGCCCTGGAGGAACCGGCGGCTGGATGCTCGTCGGCCTGGGCATGGGGGATGGAATTTCCGCATAGGACCTCCGAGCAGGAGTGGATCCCGCAAGTTCGCGCCTACGCTCTTCCAGTTCGTCACCGGAAGGTTTGGCAAGTCGACCAACTCCTTGAATGAGCATTGGGTCCGGACGAACCCGTAGCTTTGTACGACTAGGATTCTCGACATTGAGCGACGAGTTGCCGAAAGAGAGGCCCAACGACATCGGTGGGCCACGGAGATGAAAGGGAGGCGCCCCTTCGCTCTCATCCAGAGGGCTGGAGTGTCTAATAATTGCTGGCACAGTGGGAAGAGGCCGATCCTCGAAAGCGCTAGCTCTAGAACTTGTTGGTTCGATTTTCCGCATTTCCGGAAAGGCCTCCAAGTCCTTCTGCCATGAGTAGTCGTCCCAGTATGAAGAAGGCGTCGGCTCACGCTTGCCTCCGAATAAACGAAGTAAGCGAGATTTTGCCGGGGTTTGTTTCTTGTGGGTAACCCCGGGACGCATTTTATATCGTCGGCGAAGTCGATATACTAGAAGCAGTAACAGTAATGCACTGGACGTCCCGAGCACCCCTGCGACGATGGGGCCAACTTGCGCGAATTGAGTGGAAGCCGAAGATCGAGGTGTTCTGGACGGGTTGAGAATGAGGGCAAAAAAATACGAGATACCAACTCACAGGCTTGAATCGTCGAGAGAGGGTCTTGCGTGAATTGACAGAAAAGTCGTAGCAGCCTGCAACAGGATAAGGAGCCAGCTCCGTCGGATGGTCATGAATGGCAGCAGGGACCCAGTCGCCCGTACCAGACGGCTGCTGCACGTAGAAGTAAGAAACCAGTCTTATGTTGACTACATGCATCGCGGGGAGATATTTGGGGAGTAACGGCCAGCAACTGCCAGCAACCGTTGTAGTCCGGAGGAAGCGGGGCTGTTAGGGGCTGTTCTCATTAGGACGCTTTGATTGGCGCCTGTTAGACTCCAGTAAGCGCTAAATGTCTCGTGCTGCTTCTCTCTCGTTTGCTTCTGTGGGTCCTCTGGAAGATCGCGGCGATCCAGGATGGGGAAGAACAAGAACATCAATGGAAAGCAGAAACAGAGGCTCGAGGAGGTCCCCGAGCTTGAAGAGGGGGAAGAGTACTATGATTACAGCGATGAGGAGGGTTATGGCCTGGGTCGGCGTCTTTGCTGTCTGATCACTCCAGCGCTCACACTCTCAAAGCAGATATGCTCGATGGCGAGGACAATTGGGCGGCGGGCGCGACAGCGGGACAATACGACCCGTGGGGTGCGAAACCAACCGCGCAGCAGTCGGCGGGCGGCAGCCAATGGGGCGGTATGCCACAAAATACGATTCCTACACCTGCCCAGATGGCTGCCCATGCTGCGGCAAGTGGTAGCAAAGGCGGAGGCGGGGAGGAAAAAAAGATAAGAAGGGCGGTGGTGGGAAAGGCTCGGGCGCGGCTTGGGAAGGCTGGGGCAAGGACAATTATTCGCAGGCTCCGGCTCCGCCTGTGGATGCATGGGGAGCTACCGATAACTGGGGAGGTGGCGGTGGTGGCGGTGGTGGCGGTGACTGGGGTAACGGCGGCGGCTGGGGTGCCACGCCAGACGCGAACGATTGGGGACCACCCGCCGACGAGAGGCGCTGGGAAACCACGCAACCCACGAAACAAGCTCAACAGGGCCATTGGACGAGCTGGGGTAAAGAGGCTGGGCAGTTACCCAAGGTGAACCAAGTTCCTCCAAGCTTTGTTGGGACCAGGAACGACCTGTCCGCTCAACAACAATCTGAAATTTTACAAGCTTTACTCAACCACCAGAACCAGGGGCACGATGTTCGGTCGGCTCACGACCAGTTCAAAGGGGGTCAATATGGCTACGGTCCCACGAAAGACGGGAACCAGCAAGGCGGTCAGCAGCAGGGGAAGAAGAATAAGCAGCAGCAGCAGCAGCAGCAACAGAATAACCAGGGGAAAAAGAACAAAATAAGAAGAACCAGCAGGCTCAAAACCAACCGAAGCAGCGCCAAAACGACGCTTGGGGCATGGGTACCGACTCGGGCTGGGGTGATGGAGGGTGGGGAATGCCAGAGGAAGATGGATATCACGACGAATACCAGGATATGGATGATCGTCGCGTCCATTTCACCCCGATAACCTCGAATCTGTGGGGAGGCAGCCAGCACGACTCGACGTATAACATGCCATCTAAGACGCTTGCCCACGCATATCAGGGCACCACAACATCGCTGTTCACCGGCGCACCTCGCAATAAAGTCAGTGAGGAAGCAAATGTACAGTTCGTCGACTCGAAGGGTGCAGCCCTCAAACCTGTGCACCAGGCCATATTCGGGAAAACGCGAATGGCCAAGGACCGGATCCATTGGATGTTTTCGCCTAACAAGGACGAGCGTGTCTCCTCCCTCTTGGCTTGGATTGAGATAATGTCGCATGCTCTCGGCGCGTATGGTGTAAGCTGAAATATAGATATTGGCTCTATCTAACACCCCCTCATGCTTCGTCTTAGCTGCACAGATTTCTACAGAGCCGAGAGAAAGGTGCTTTGATCGCAAACGCCGATTATCGACCACCCCAGAGCCCCAATGAACCGGCCTTTGACTGGCTTACTTTCGATCAGTTACAAGCTTCAAGGGATAGGTAAGATATGCTCGACGCCGACCGTAACTGACCTCTGAATATTTTGTTAGAATTCTCCAGGAATCCGTCGCATTTTATGATCCTGCTGTCACCTGTATCGTTTTCGTCTTTCTACCCTCCAAAAGCGGAAACAGCGTGGCCATGTGGAGACGAAAGATCAGCATCGGCAACAACACCCGGGCGTCACGAATAAACGAAATCCATCTCGCAATGGCGGGCCTTCGGAGGGAGAAGGACTACATTGTCCATGTTGATGAGTATGAACATTTGCTTATCGGTTTGTGTATCGCTGATAAGTTTCTAGATTGCCACCTAAATCGTCGGACGCTGCCAAGACCGCAGTTGCCCCTGCAGCGGCCAAATCGTCATCTCACAAACACGATTATTCTCGGTCTTATTATCCTTACGAGACAGCAGTGGAGAAAAAGCCAAAGAAGCGGAAATGGTGGCATTTTTTCCGCCTCGATTGGGATTAACGTGCTCCTGGGTGCATTTCGACCTGTAAAACTTCACTGTATGTGGAACCATGCTTTGCAAAGATGTGGGGATGTATAATAGCCTGTATGAATATTCTGTATTTACACCTTCTGAAAGAAAAGAAAAGAATATTGAATGTATTTAAAGCTGTTTATCTGCTGATCGGCCCCTGACGTCGTTCTCTTTCTCATCGTTGGCCAATATGGACGCCCACACACCCGAGCCTCTTTCACCACCAAACTCCGAAGTCGTAAATGGGGGCGGTGGTGATTCTGCTCAGACTGAGACCGGCAGTCGAGGATCTGCCGTTCGCCATCTCGCCATCCTCGGCTCCTTTCTCATCCCGATAGCGTTTGTACCGTATATGATGACCAGACGCCAAGTAGCCTCCCTCCGCCGAAGAGTTGACGAGATGGGAGCTACTACTGCGTTCCTTAGGCAGCGATATATCCACGAGGGTTTGGCGCATGCTGCGCAAGCCCGGACCGGCGAGGAGGCCGCCAGTTCCATTGGCACGACGACTCTTTTGACCCAACTGCGGCAGGAGATTGACGCTCTACGAGAGCAACTCGAACATAAAGACGTCGAGCACTCGAAAGCTCTTACGGATATGGCCATGGATGTGATAAACAACAACGAGGAGTTGGGTCAGTTGCGAACTGACCTTTTGTCTGTGCGAGACATTAGCAGTGCTTCATCGAATACGGCCACTGGAGAGGAGCTGGGAAAGTTGGGGGAAGGATTGCAGAGACTCCGCAAGGAAACACACGCTGCTGTGACAGAATCTTCAGAACAAATCCGTCTGCTACGCGGCGACCAGGAAGCAATGCGAACCGAACTCATCAAGCTGTCGGGCGAATTCATCAGGCTGGCGGACGAGTCTGCCAAGACGGGGCCTCAGGTTGTGGACAGTGCCGAGTTGCACCGACTGCTGAAGGAGGCTCGCCAGACACGGTATAATAATATCGTTACGGCGTTCTCCGACGTCTCACTCTTCATTCAGTGCGATATTTGGGGCGATCGGGTCTTCTTTGGGAGACGTTGCAACAATAATCCAGAGGGTCGAGATTGAAATGGGGCACGAGCGTTCACCAGGCTACGACCCCGTGGAACGGCTTCGGGTGCTTGCGTTGCGAATGCAGGAAGAGACGTTTTTGCAGAGCGAGAAACCCAACCGTGAGCGAGGACGGCGTGTATGAGTACGGTACCGGGAAAAGTGTATAGGAAGTGTATGAATTATGTATTACATGTGCAGAAGACTGAACCGACTTCGAGCGATCGGGTTTCGAAGGCGCTGCTATTGCACCCGCCTCACGTCGTCATTCTGCATTTCATTTCGCACGGCCTCGCCTCGTTGTCTCTCGTCGTTTCGCTGCATGTCTAAGGTTTATGCCCCTTTCTTAATCCACCACCAAGCCCCATTCCACATATTCTACCATGTCGGCAGGCGATGAGCCGTC
The DNA here is from genome assembly GCA_029281795.1 of Mycena crocata. Lineage (NCBI taxonomy): Eukaryota > Fungi > Basidiomycota > Agaricomycetes > Agaricales > Mycenaceae > Mycena > Mycena crocata. The sequence goes on along the minus strand of JARJCP010000124.1, from coordinate 123,356 downwards.
TGGTACGGCCGCACCACCCGTCCCGGACATTCTTCCCGTTTCCCCGACCAAAGGCGACGCCGACGAGCAGTTGGAGGCCCTGGAATGGCACCAGGTCATTGAGCTTCAGACGTTCAGCGAGCGCAAGGCGTGGATTGAGCAGAAAATAAAGGTCCCCGTCTCGCTTCGCGGCCTACATACACGCGCTCAATTTTATGCAGCTATTGGAACAAATGCCTCCAGTCGAGGTCTTCGTTGGCATGGAGGCCATCCGGGAATCCGCCGAACGAGTCCCGGGGCTTCCTTCCCGTCAGGATCTCCAGCAGTGGCTGGTCGAACACGACGCTGTTGAGAAGGAGACCGAGATTTTTGACAGTGGTGAACTAAAGACGATCAAAAAATTCACGAAAGGTGCCTGGCTCAAGCCCCGTCCTCCCATATCGTTTGGCTCATTCTCGTTTCTTTCACAGCTGCCACACAACGAAATTTATCCCCTGCGGACACTGACTTAATTGAATTAACACTGACGACTATTTATGAACTGGACAAGTTGCTCCACTTACTACGAGACCGTTCGGAGAACCTAGAACTCCTGGGTGTCAGACTATCATGGGAGGAGTTCCGAACCGCAGCGTGGATTGACCGGCGTACAATCATCACGGACCTCAAGACTTTCCTCGATACACGCGCCCGATGGACACCCGCTGTTTATGAGGAGACAGTCCCTCCCCAACCGACCACGAACCGTCGCGCGTCCCTTACTTCACTCGCATCAGTTGCATCAGACACTCTCCTCGCGTCGGCCGGGTTCTCGCGGAGTGCGCGCTTCAAGCTCGCAGAAGTTCTTTCTCGGGATGCAGCTCAGTTCTCAGCGCGAGTGACGTCTCTCCGACACAGCAAAATTTCTGCGGCCGGCAAAATGCTCGACAAACTAATAGACACGAGTCGCAAAGCGGTACCAGAGGATCTGCTCGACGAACAAGATCGTTTGGAGGAGAAAGGGATCACTGAGTTGGAACACGTAGGCAAGTTCGTCATGAATGCGGTTATGCAATGGAGAAAGTACCTTCGCTTCTCTCTTCGCATGTTATTCGCGCTGAATAGATCGGTATATTCAGGGCTGACGAAATATATGTTGAATCGATGAAGGATCAAGTTGCCGCACAAGCCTTGTGGGACGAGATTGAGGCAGCGAAATTTCAACATCCCACCGCGCGGCAAAGCACCTCCTTTGTGACGCGAGCCGACGCGTTAATCAAAAGACTGATCCTTCGAGGCGACCCTGCATCCCCGAGCAGCTCCTTTCCTCAGCCGACCCACGTGCTATTTCCCGAGCATAAAGCGGTCAACGAATCAGTCGTTCAGACGCTCTCCTCGGAGATAGCGACTGCTCTCGATTTAGCACGCAAAGTGGAGGCAGTCGCCAAAGAATACCGTCTCAACTACGAGGCCGTTAATCGCGTGGAAACCCTTATCCAGACTGCCTCAGCACTATCTACAACATTTACGTCCGTCATTGAGCGGCTGGAAAAGGGATTCACATCGACAGATGGTGACGGTACACCTCCCAATCTCATGTCTGAGACTTGCCTCGAACCCACCCGTCATGCCGCCTTTCTTGCGTTGTTACCCTCTATCATTAAAGAGCAGGAAACGGCCAACGAAACAGCCGCACAGGTCGTCCGCAGCTCACGCGGAGCTCTGCTCGGTCTGGACCGTCCCGGAATCGACCCTGCATTCAAGACAACCGCCACTGCTGACGTCCAGCGACTGTCTACCTTGCGAGGTCAGGCGCAGTGGACGCGGGACGACGTCACGACTCGAGTGGGCAGGTTGCGGGTGGCCAGGAAATTGTGGGGTTTGATGGATGGAAATTTGAGCGAGCTGGAAGAGATACGACGTGAGATAGGCGAGGCGATGGAGAAACACCGTTGGCAGCAGGAGCTCAATGCGAACGGTGCACCACTCACACCAGAAAGCTTCTCAGCACCTCTTCCCGTTGATTCGCCTTCCACTGAATCGGTCAAGCGGCTTGACGACTTGAGTGCCAAACTGACTCAGGAAATCGATATTCCTCTTGCGTCGCTCTCCCGCACATTGGAGGCGCCCCTCAATGAACGACTGTTACGAAGTTCCGCGGGTTTGAAGCATTTCCTGGAGCAGGTCAGACAAATGGCTCCTCTCCTGCAGGCAGTGAAAAGTCAGGCAGTGACCATGGGCATGATCCGGGATGAATTCAACGATCTACAGATTCGCATCGACGACCTGACGATGCGCATTGATAACGGTATCGAGGCTATACTTGCGGAGAAGCTTGTTGCGACGGAACTGAACACCGTCGAGGACGAACGTATTGGTACCTTGTGTGCTGAAGCCAAAGCCTTCACGGATCGTCTGCCTCAGCGAGTTCCATTCATTTCCCGCGGCCCTCGACCCTCCACTACTGCCACAACTTTCGTCAAACGTCGATTTTCGTCCATCGATCTTAAGTTGGCGGCTTTCGACGAGCATCAGTCTGTTGAACTGCCCTTCGACCTGCAGTCGCTCGATGATGCTGTTCGCGCGGACTCCAACTCATATGCTATGAAGCTTGGAGGTCAGCTTCAAATGTTGGAGCAGAGAGCAGCCCACTTCCAGCTCGCGCATATGGCAAAGGACGTCGACGCTTCGCTTTCCTCCGTCGTCTCCAATATCGACCAAGTTGTTCAGCAATTATCCACCTTCAAAGGCTCGTTGTCGACAATCACAGGCCAGAGCGACATCTCCCAACCCCTCGCGGACTTGGCGAAGGATGTGGAGAGCGTTTGGCAAGCCCGCCGCTCTCCCATTGCGCGCTCCTTTTCTCCCATTCGCAAGCTTCTTCGGAAGATGGAGGTCGCTCCAGGTGCTCGCGACCCAGCTATCCACGAAACCATGTACCTTACTCGTGTGCGCACAGTGGATGATGCCGAATTGCGTTTCAGGGCCTGGACCGATGACGTCGATTCGCTTACTAAACAAGTCGCCGAGGCCCAGCGTGTGGAGGCTCAGCGGCTGGAGGCGGAGCGCATCGCGGAAGAACAGCGGCTTCAAGCTGAAAAAGAGCGTGTCGCGGCAGAGGAAGCCGAGCGAGCCAGGCTGGAACGCGAGCGCTTGGAGGGGGAGGAACGGCTACGCTTGGAGCAGGAGCGTTTGGCCGAGGAGCGCCGTCTTCAGGCTGAAAAGGAGAGGATTGCAGCGGAGGAAGCTGTTCAGGCGCTTGTCGCCAAACAACAATTCGAATTAGCCGAGCGTGAGAGGCTAGAACTGGAACGCTTGGAGGAGGAGCGTCAGTTGCAGGCTGAAGCGCAGCGGGTGGCTGCCGAGGAGGCTGAACGAGCCCGCCTGGAGAGAGAGCGGCTGGATATGGAGGCGAAACTTCGGTTTGCAGAGGAGCAGCTAGCAGAGGAGCGTCGGTCACAGGCAACGCGGGCCCGCCTTGCCGCAGAACAGGCTGATAGAGAGCGGGAGGAGAAGGAGCGTCAAGAGAAGATTGAAAGAGAGCGCGTGGAGGAGGTTCGTCGCCTGCAGGCCGAAAAGGATCGCATTGCCGCTGAAGAGGCGGAGAGTGCCCGCCTAGCAGCGAAGATGGCTGATCAAGAACGCGTTGATAGGGAGCATACTGAGAGGGAAGAAAGGGAGCGGGTGGAGGAAGAACGTCGGTTGAAAGCCGAACGAGATCGCATTGCCGCTGAAGAGGCTGAGAAGGCGCGGCTAGTCGCGGAAAAGGCCGAACAGGAACGCTTGGAACGAGAGCGTCTGGAGATGGAGGCTAGGCTCAAATTCGCAGAAGAGCAACTGGCGAAGGAACGTCGCCTGCAGGCCGAAAATGCACGCTTCGCTGCGGAAAAAGCCGAGTACGGACGCATCAAGCGACAGGCTGAAAAAGATCGCCTCGCGGCTGAACAGGCCGAGACGAAAAAGAGTAAAGCCAGATTGGCCGACCATGGTGTGTTTTATGGTGTTAATCATTCGTAAACCACTAATTCGTTGTAGATGTGTTCGGATTGGTGGCTCCATCCGAACCTGGTGGCTTCCAAAGTGCAGAGATGAACGAATTACAGAATTGCATCTTCGCCCTACGGAAGCGACTTCGAGCTTTGAGCATCGAAGGATTGGCGGGCTCCTCTGTGTCTGCGACCTATCTGCCCACTGAAGATGAGCTGAGTCGAGTCATCCACGACTTTTTCTCGCTGTGCGAGGAGCTCGGTACATTACCTCCATCCGTCGAGGATCCTTCAGTGGATATGGAGCTGAACTCGTTGAGGAATGAGGTTACCCGAGCCACTCAGCTGGTTGAACATTTGGAGAACCTGGAAAAGTTTTCTAGAGGACTCCACCTCTGCGATACCGCCCTCAGCGATCTTCTAGAACACATTGATACCTATCCAAGCGTGCCCTTGACATTGACGTCATCTTTCAAAGTGCCAAAGGATCTCCCTGCTGAAGAACAGCTCACCTCTCGACTCTCGTTCACGAGTTCCGCCATCGAGCGTATGATGGCCTTGTTTACAGCCGTTAAAGATGATCAGAGAGCGGTCACTGAACGGGACCGCATTCAACAGACCTGGAGTGAGTTGGAGGAGATGGCCAAGGACCGGGTAATAGGCAGAAAGTCTCGACCAGCCAGTGTCAGCAGTTCTGGTCGTAGCTCTGGCCGAAATAGCAACGCGTCTATCAGAAAATCCCCTACCAAGAATTCTACCTACGCCGGGCTCTCTGCGTCGTCGACTGCCGCTGTTCCTTCTCAGCGTGCGCGGAGTCGACTCGTACCTCCTCACCCGCAAAATGGTTCACGTCGTTCCACATTAGGCACCGAACGCAGTCGACCTGCCAGCCAACTATCGAACGTCTCGTCCAACCGGTCAATGTCCGGACCCGTTGTCCATGGCTCTACCTTCGCATCACGCCAGCGCACAACAAGCTTGACTCCTTCTACCAATGGCCCTCACCGCCGTCCTTCTGGGTTACCTGTACCCTCCTATCGCACTGCCTCCCCAGCATGTCAGATGCTTCCTCGTATTCTCGGTCCGTCATGAGTCCGTCCCGATCTTCCTCCGGGTCCACGTCCACTTGGGCCCGTGCCCCGAGGTACTCTTTGTCGTCGCTGCCCCAAACGGCCACTCCTCAAAAGAAAGCCCCGCCGCCAAGAAAGAAGTACGTTGCAAATCCTAAAAACAAGCTCGATGTTGCTGTAGGTGACGTCATCAACAAACTCCCGGTGGGGATTAGCATCGAAGGTGTATCGGATAGCTGGAAGGACCAGAGTGGGAAGTACTGGATCGGTGACCAAGACCCAAAACTGTGTTTCTGCCGTATCCTCCGTTCCCAAACGGTCATGGTTCGCGTGGGTGGCGGTTGGACAGAATTATCCAAGTACGCCGCATGTGCCCTTTTTTCTGCACGCAAACTGATTGGTCGACATCTAGGTTCATCAAAGATCACTTTGCGGATAGCTTCCGTCTATTTGCTGATTCTCCCCCCCGGCCAGGAGCCGGGGATGCAAAATGGATCAGTTCTGCAACATTGCTCGAGGCAGCCGAGCCAGAAACCCCTCCCCGGTCACCCCGCACACCCGAACCACATGGTTCTGGGATCCCGTCGTTTTCTCTACTAACTCCAACTGGAAACAGTCCACAATCACTGAAATCATCTCCTTCCAACAAAGGTTCCCCGCTGACGCCATTACAGTTCATCCGCCGCGCAGATCCTGATGCTGTGCCCTTGCAAGCGATCAGCCCTTCGAAGCCAACGTCTCATCTCCGAGCACGGGCTACATCATCTACTCCCGCTCGCAACGCTATATCATCTACTCCCGCTCGCAACTCTATATGGCGTCCATAACGTCGTGCTCTATCTCGACCTGTTTTGCATAATTGTACTTAGTAGTGTCCCACTAGATCCCCTGTATCTATCTCACGGCTTATTCACGGTAACTTTAATTTCATGACTGTACTACGTAGCAGCGAACGAATAAAATCAATCACTAGGGTTTTATGAAGAATACGCGAATGCACTGAGGAATGACTATTGTATAAAATCCAGGTCGGAACAATAGGTGTGAGTGATGGTAACGAACGAAGAACTTTAGTTGTTGGATTCGGTCTTAGCCTTTTTGCGGGGGCGCGCATTTTCCCTGTCATCCACCGAATCTGCCTTGTGCGTATTTTTCAGGTGGCGAGTGAGAAGGTCCTTCCGCCCAAATTTGCCATTAGAGCAGAGGTGACAAACAAATGGCCGGGAGGTGTCATGACTTTGTTCGTGGCGCTTAAGCTCGTTCTTACGCATGAAGCGCGAGGGACTGGGGATGATTACTTTACGTCGCCACGGGGGAGGACAAAAAACTCACCACCGATCACATTTGAACAGTCTTTGAGCCAAATGGGAGCCGACATGAACAATCATGTGGTCGCGTCTTTTGTTCACCTGCGTGCACCCTATAACATAACATCGAAAATCCTCTACCATCTCGCCCCGGTCCGATAGTTTCCCGGAAAACGATGCGAGCCACTGCTTATCGAGATCTTCAACTCCAGGATTTCGCTGCTGGTATCGTCGAGCTTTGGCCTCGAGGTCAGCCTGCGCGATTCCTCGGTGCGCATTGAGGATAGGTGTGCCGGGGATGATCGAATTCATTTGCTCCATCTTTAGGGAAATCTCTTGTGAAGAAGACTTGCGCTTGGGGATTCTGGGCTTGGGGGAAGCTGACCAAGTTGACTGACTCGGGGCAACGCTGTGCGTCAGGTTTGGGGAAATGCCTTTCGGAGCCGTGCGACGAGGAGCAACCGGAGTAGGAGGGTAATCGCCACACAGAAGTATGGGGGGCTTTTCTGGCGAGGGGCTGGTCATGAGCATCAGAGACCTGGTGAAACCGTTGGAATCGTAATGGTTGAATTCGGTCGAGTTGAAAAAAATCACATCGGATTCTAGCACATGTTCTTTCGAGGGTGGGATAGGTGGGTGGTCAACAGGTGCTATGATATACGCAGGGTTGATGCTGCTATCGGAGCCTTGGCTACTAACAGAGGCTTGGAACATGTTGATGTCCGCTAAGGGGATGACCATCTCCGGAGTGTGAGGGAAGAAGAGAGATTGTTGGGATTCAGCCTCGACTTTCACAGGAGGAGTCTGAGACAGAGAGGATTTGGATGCTTCGGTCCATGAAATCGGCAAACGTCGCATGTCGCTGGAGGAGGGTGGTATGTCTTCGGGGCTCGAAAAAGCGGTAGAAAAAACGGAATCGAGCGACCATGATGGTGAGAGTTTAGGAGGAGAGTATGTATAGTTGAGGGAAAAATCGGGAGATGGTGCGTTCAAACTTCGGGAGGAGGGATATTGTACATCCAGGTCATATAGGCTGTTGAATTCCGATGTCTCGCGGGAAGGAAATATAGGGGAGGCGACCAGCGCTATCTGGGAACCCAAGTTCTCGTCAATTTTCATAGATGCCATGGACTTCTCGTAGTCGAATAAGGAGCCTCTGCGTGGAACGCGCGATCTAGCTGGACGTTTTGGGGCTGGAGGCACTAGGAGTTGAGGAGATGGCACAGAAAAGCTTGTGGCTGCAATGCAGTCAATTCCTAAACCTACTCCTTTCGGCACCGGTCGAAGGACAGCCAACCCATTTAACTGAAAGTCGACATCCGGCGTATATGAGCCGTTGAGAAGAACAGGAGGCATTTCAAAAAAACGAAGTGTGCGAGCATTCGGGCTAGACTTTGCAGGAACCGGTCGCGACGCCTGCGCCGGGCGAGTTGGGGTGTTCGAGGTGGGCACAAACTCAGAGTCGGATGTTGTATGCAGCATGATGGACGATGGGCAGCGTCGCCAAGTTGGATAATGACGGTAGAGCAGCTGAGATGGTCAGCTTTAACGTTAACAAATCGATATACCTCGAAAGAGACCACGCTGGTGAGAGTATGAGGTCAAGAGGGCGCAAAGGAGATGACTTTCTTAAATAGGTGACGCGTTATTGTGGCATGTTTACCGATCAAGTTATTTAAATAAATAATTCTCATGCTATCACGACCGCGAGTGCTGAAAGTCTCTTTACTCGGCGTCTTTGGAACGTGCGCAGCCGCCTATCTGTTCCTTCCGAACAGGTCACGCTCTGCCCCAACTTTAGACAATGCAACCCTTTCTCCATCCCATTTCACCAGGGCTACTCTTACCTCAAGCGAACCGAGTGGTCCTAACACCAAGCTTCTTGTGTTGACTGTCCACGGCCTTCAGAAGCATCCCACCCTTTTGGCACCAATTTGGTCTGTATTTATCAAGGACGACGATATCCAAGTGGAGCGACCCTATACACCTCTAAAAGGGATTGACGAACATGGCCGAATGCTTTTCTGGATCAAAAAATATCCCAAAGGAGAGGTGGGACGCTGGCTTCATTCCAAAAAGGTGGGGGAACAGATCGAATTCCGCGGACCGTTGTCAACATGGGCATGGAAAGAGGATGCCTGGGATGAGGTTGTGATGGTAAAAAGCGCCTTCTCGTTAATTGACAGCGTTTAACACAAGCAACGTAGATCTCTGGAGGAACAGGAATCACCCCATTCTACCAACTCCTACATTCTCCCAGGTCCAAAGACTCAAAAATACGCTTCACTTTGCTACATTCTTCCCCAACACCTTCCGAACTTCCTCCGCCAGAAATACTCGGCCCTTTGAAAGAATATGCAGAAGCGAACCCAGAAAAATTTGCGCTTCACCTTTTCGTGGATAGGCGAGATGGTGAAGGGCGTGCCGATATCCCATCGTTACACGTTGGCCGAATCAGCAAGTCCATAGTTCAACAGTCGTTGGGATTGAAATCTGTGTGGTGGAGAATTTTCTTTGCCCAGTCATCGGAGACGTCGAAAGTTTCAACACGAAGACTTTTTCTTGTTTGCGGACCCGAACCGTATGCGCTTTCTGCTGGCATGATCTGGGTACTGAACGGTGATATACAGCATGGTAAACGCTATCGCTGGTCCATACGGACGGAACTTTTCGCAAGGAGAAGTGGGTGGGATTCTCGGTGAGCTAGGATATACCTCGGGCGAAGTGAGGAAGCTGTAATTTACTGCAAATTTATTGTCCCACCGGAAGCAATTAGATAAATTAGCTTAGTAAGCCGGAGAACATGAATGAGAGGGGGGATGCGTAAATTTGAGCCGGCGCCTGTCTCTCTTCCTTGTCTCGCCGATGGACGACTTCGGATATTCCCTCGAAGTCAAGCTCACCGATGAGGAATTAGGCCGCTATCTTGCCCACAAGCGTCGCTGGTGCGAGCTCCAGCCTTTGATCGAGTCCCGGGGGTACCACTTGCCAAAGGAATATCGCCCTGACCGCGCCTCAGCTTGGAATGAGCGTCCGAAGGGTTACCTGGAGGAACCACATGTGCGTCCAAGCTAGCTCGGTGGAACTCAACTTTTGCGCTTACTCGTATCACAGTACCCTCACTTACTGGAAGGGACTCGTATCTCGGATAAACGACCTGTAATGCTCAAATTCTCCAGGACCGACCTCTGGGAGGCCACCATATTTGAGCACCTCTCGTCTATACCGGACCCGGACAATCACACGATCCCGTTGTACGATGTCATCACTCCGCCATCGAAGGAGGACGAGCCTACGCAGTGGTGTGTCGTGGTCACTCCGCGCCTTACAGACTGCCGGAATCGGCACATAGACAAGTTACGCGATTTTGTGAATTTTCTGACACAGGTCCTCGAGGTGCGTACCGTCGCACACTTTGTATAAATTCATGACCCACGCTTTGTTAACTAGGGCATCTGCTTCATGCATCGATACAACATCGCTCACACGTACGTTTTCGGTGTAAATATTTTGATTTGCTAGCGTCCAACTTCCCATAGCGATGTGGCCCGCACCAACATTGTTTGGGACGCCCGACAAAATCTCCCAGAGAAGGGGAAGGCCAAAAAAAAACCACCACCCCCTATAAAATATTACTTCATAGACTTTGGACTGGCCTGCTCTTACTCCAGTTTTGAGGAGCGTGGCCTGGTGCGGGGTATTTGCGGTCAACATAGAAACATTCCCGAGCTGTCGGAAGAAATCCCATATGATCCGTTCGCTCTGGATATACGGTAAGACCTTTTATTAGTTACGATTTATACTCACAATTTTTTTGTCAGGCAAATCGGCGAGATGCTGAAACGGGACTACGTCGAAATCTATCTTGGCTTGGATTTCCTTGACCCATGGCTGGCACGCCTCCGGGATGACGATCCAGCCAAACGACCAACAGCACCAGAAGCGCTTGCCGGATTACAGGTGCTGGTGTCGGCGCTGCCGGAAGAAAAACTGAAAGCACGGCTTATCATGCGTGGCGAATGGCCCTTCGGCCGTCGCATAATAGTTGTCGCCATCTTTCTGTGGATACTGGGCAACGGTACGTTTTTGTGGTGGAATTGGGATAGATTCAATGTTCCCATCGCGGGGGTCATGGTCGAAAACAACTTCGCATGAAACACGATTACCTGCAAGAAACACGAAATACCCCCCGGCGTAACTAATTATACTAAACTTAATTTTCCGTTGTAGAGGCTGCCCCGCCTAGAGCGGTAATACTAATAAATACATTGTATAGCACAACTTCCTGTATCATATCATATGCTCCTTCGAGATTAACTGGCGAAATTCAACCGGATTCTACTAGCTTCCAGCTGATTTCTTTTCCGGCCCAGAAAGGCACAACACTGTCTTCGCCTATCTCGTATTTTTCCTCGACTACAGGTCTGTCGGTTTTCCGGAGGACAACGTTGGTTGTCTGTTCAGCGCTCAGATTACGGTGATAGAAACGGCGACCGAAAGTGCTGGTAAAACCATCCAGCTTGTCTAGGGCGCCAAACGACTCCAGAAGGTGTGCCACAAGGGGAAGAAGGATGGGAGAGGTATATATTCCCGCTGCGCAGCCTTGTGTTGGAGTGCTCGTGGACTTTGAGTGAATAGGATGAGGCGCGGAGTCAGAGCCGAGAAAAAATCGGGGGTGGGCTAGGTTCGTCGTATACAGCGCGTTTAGGATGTGGACAGAGGACTCACCTTCCCTGATCACTTCGCGCAAGGCCTCACGGTCATCGGGGAATTTTGCAACCGGTTTACAAAAATTGAATGACTGACCGGCCCAGTCGTCGACAGTCAATGCAAGGTGGTGCGCGGTGATAGTACATGCGACAGTAGGACCACAAGCCTTGACAGCGGAAATGGCTGCGCGGGTGGTGGCGTGTTCTAGAACAATACGAAGACGCGGGAACGCTTTGTGAAGGGAATGGAGGTGCGGCAAGAATTCGGGTTCTGCGTTCAGGATATGGGTGTTCTGCAGCACCATCACTCAGAGACGGGCCAGGCTACACTGTGTCGCTCACAGTGGTAGGATCTGAGGGTACTTCGCCATGAAGATTTAAAACCATATCCACACGTTGCATGGCTTCGAAAACGGGATAATACATTTCGTAGGATTCAATACCGCCATCTGAGTTGGTCGTTACGCCTCTAGGATAAGACTTGACGCCTGCGATGCCTGCCTCTTTCGCTTTGACTATTTCTTCTGGGGTGAGGTCTGGAGACAAGTAGAGCGTCATTAAATATTCGACAGTCGGATCGATGGCCTCGAGTTCAGCTTTGTACGCAAGCGCCTGAGCCGTCGTTGTGATTGGCGGCTTGAGATTGGGCTGGACAGAAATTAGATCGGAAAAAGTAGGATCGGATTTCAGATACCATTACATATGCGAGCGTGAACCCGCCTTTCCGGATATGAGGAGTGACCAGAGCCGCCATTTTTCCTTGACGGAGATGGACATGAAAGTCTGCAGGCGAAGGTACAGAAATTTCCGAGTCGGACATGGCGGTCGGTTGCAAGTGCAAATCGGGATGATCAGCCATCAAACTCACGCGCGCACGTGACAACTCGCGTCTTGTTGAAGTTTCTGCTTTCGTCCCACCACAACAACCATGGTCGCCGCTGGCTCAATCACAGTAGCAGGTCTGTATCCCGTTTGCGGAACGCACTTATTTGGGCTGACTCCGCCTCAGTGCGCGTCCGACCCCCCACCTCATGGGAGGCCGCCCGTCTGCCAGAACCATGTTACGATACCACAATTCGCGGAGATGGCGCCCTTTCAACCCCACGCGCAGTGACGAGCACCGCCTGTCTTCGAGACGTTGTCCAGATCGTCGACGACCGCATCCTCACATTTGACCCCGACGAGAAGGACAGGTCAAAGGCCTTCCTTGAACGCGGCTTCATGCCCCCGGGCACCAAGCGCTACAAAGACAAACGCTTCATGTTCGACAAAGTCTTCAACAACGAAGCCCACCAGCAGGACGTCTATCAAGCCACCGCCCAGCCTCTCCTTGAAGGATTGCTAAATGGGTACAACGCGACTGTGTTCGCTTATGGCGTGAGTCTCCGACTGTGGCATGCTTCTCATCGTTCTGACCATTCATAGGCTACTGGCTGTGGCAAGACCCACACGATCAGTGGCACAGAATCGGACCCAGGAATAATCTACCTCACAATGGCCGACCTCTTTCAGCGGATCGAGGACCGCCGAGACGAGTGGAACGTCGAGGTCATGGTCACCTTCCTCGAAATATACAACGAGGAGATCCGCGACCTCCTCGCTGAGCCAGGAACGCCTACGCCACGCGGCGGACTGTCCATTCGAGAGGACAAAACTGTCAAAGTCGCCGGGCTTGCAGAACTCAGGCCGAATTCAGCGGAGGAGGTGAAAGAGATTGTTTTGCAAGGAAACTTGCGAAGAACACAAAGCCCTACCCTCGCCAACGCAACCAGTTCACGATCACACGCTGTTCTCCAAGTCCATGTCACCCAGTCTCCTCGTACCGCATCCCTCTCCGAACAGCGAACAATGGCCACGCTCTCTATCATAGATTTGGCCGGTAGCGAGCGAGCAGCCGCGACCACTAATATGGGGCAGCGCATGGTCGAAGGCGCCAATATCAACAAATCCCTCCTCGCACTGGGGAACTGCATCAATGCCCTTTGCGAGAGTGGTGGTGCCGTTCGCCATGTCCCCTATCGCAATAGCAAGCTTACCCGTCTGCTCAAATTCTCCCTCGGCGGAAATTGCAAAACGGTCATGATCGTGTGCATTGCTCCCACTTCCAACCATTTCGACGATACACATAATACTCTTGTCTATGCCGATCGGGCATCGAAGATTAAGACGAGGGTCGTCACGCGGAACGTGGTCAACGTCGACAGGCATGTTGGCCGATACGTCGAGGCTATCAACAGACTCAATACAGAAATCGAGGAGCTGAAAGCTAAACTTGCAGGGAGGAACAACTCCGAGGGCGATATCGCGCGGAGGAAGAAGGCGGAGGCAATGACAGAAGTACAGCGGGCCAAGAACGACCTCAAAGTCAAGGTGGAGCAGACTAAGGCATCCATTGTAGACGGGGCCAGTTGTACCGGGAAGATCTCCGCTGCGAAAGTAAAGTTGATCGCTATCCACGCGCGTTTGGCGGAAATTAACGGGCGAAGCTCTCCATCTCGCTCGTTGTCCGCCGATTTAGAGGCGGAGAGGGCACTCCTGCAAGCCTTGGCTGGGCCGGAGGAGGACGCGATCAAATCTGACTCCGCGCTGACTGTTCGTTTGAAACGGTCGTCCAACTCGAGCGCAATGTTTGACGCTACAATGCGGGCGGTATCGGAACGGCGCTCGGAAAAGCTGGACGATGTCAGTGCCGATAATGTCAAGCTCGACGCCCGCTGCAGCAAAGCTGAGATGGAAAAGGCCAAGGCGGAAGGAGAGCGGGACGCGTTGAAGGATGCAGTACAGGACATGGCCGAGGTTATGGTGAACCTTGTCGGAATGCTCGGCCGGTGTACCGTTCTGGTGGGAGACGCAGCGAAAGTACTCAGTGGGCCGGGAGGACCAGACGATGCCAACAAGGTTGCTGGGCTGCTAACGACCATGAAAGAAAAGAACGATGAAAACTTTATGAGAATGGTCGGTCATTCTACCGAGGCCTACACCAACGATCGGGGCATTGCTGCTTTGGAGAGTTTCAATGGTTATTCGACATCGTACACTCGCCGGATCAGCTCAGGCCCCGCTGCACTGCAGCAGGCTTCTGCCAGGACGACAACGACCAGGCGATCATCATCCTACGGATCAAAGTCCTCCATGGCTAACACATCCATGTCCAGCACTTCAGCCGGGTCTCCGCGCCGAACTTACAGGACCCCGCGAAAGTCGTTGCGATCCAGTATGCAGCCCTACAGACGGGTCTCGGACAAGGACAAGAAAGGCGTGGGGAAGAACGTTCAGTGGAGGGACGAGGCAGGTCAAGGAGATCTGGACGCCGTGTCCGTTATCCCCGCCGACTTGTCATCCTCATCCTGGTCTGCATCTAGTTCATCCAATGATGCGCCTGCTGTAGCTCACCCTCAGAGGAGCATGTCCCTTGGCGGCTCGGAGAGCGAATGGGAGGATGAGAACGAAAAGACCGATGATAGTGTCAGCCTCAACTTCTTGTCCGTGTCACTACCAGCGTCCACTCGCGATAGCACCGCGACGTCCTCGCGATCGTATGGCTCTCTTGGCGCCGGTGGCGCCAGACGATCGCGTCCAAGTCGCCTAGATCCCAGCTTCCTCAAGTCCAAGACGAAAGGCTCTGCTCTTGGGAGTCTTGCCGAGGACGATGAAAGCAGCAGCAGCCCAGAGAAACCTCATTACAACCATCGCCCGCTGTCGGATGTGATCAATCAGCTGGACAACTCCAATGGCGAGGGCAGGAGAAGTGGCTCCGGGAACAGCTCCAAGTCTAGGGAGAGGTTACCGCCGGGTGGAAGACTCGCCAATGGATCCAATGCCGGGTTGGGGAGGAGCGGGAGCGGGAGGAGACGTTCCATTGTCGGACCGATGCGAAACGAGAAGGGAAGGAGAAGGTCAAGCATGATTCCCCAACTTTCACCAGCCAATGCGGAGGCTCCAAAAATGAGGCGGGTATTGCTGGCAAGCCCCTCGAAACGAGTCAAGCGGGTGTCGTTGACGAAGGTCCCCGCAACGAAAGCCCCAAAGCTTTCGACGGGGTCGACGCTCCTGGCAAACCTGTCCGCGCTTGCTCCGCCCGGACTGGATCCAAACGTCAGCGCTGATCTAAGCATGAACAAGGGAGCGAAGCCGACATGGCGATGATTATTTCTTGTTTGTGAATTGTATACTCTGTAACACTGTCTTTTTATTTCCAACGTGACACTCATTCATCCCATGCAATGTTCCATTACCTTATGCACTTCCATAGCAGCTTGACATTGAAATTATACCCAGTTTGCATTCGTTGCGCGCACAGAGTCGCAGAAGAGACATGCATTCCTATATTACACGTTTGACTTCAAAGAAAGACTAGAACTAGGTGAGAATATCGAACAAGATCTAACTCTAAAAACTCACTTTCAGATAATATATCTGCCACCCTACGACGAGGAACAAAACTATGGCCTGGAGTATAGACCACCATTTTACACGTGTGTTCGTCGACTCGGCAGTGTTTCGGTGCGTTCTTTCCCGGACGACGATATATTCTTGCTCGTCTTTGACTGATTGCAAACCGTTTGACAGAGTACGTATCTCGCGCTCGATGGGTGCAACGACGTCAGCTGCGGAGATATGAGATTTCAATTCGGTAGGAAAAGGCAATGCCAGACCATCTTCTCCCACGTAAATTATTCCGTGGACGTTGAAACTGGTGAAATTGTCCGAACTAGAGTGAGAACGAAATACGTCGCGCCATACCTGACTATTTTGTCGGCAATAGCGCTCATTTGATTGGAAAAGCAATATTCGTGTCGTCCATCTTTCTCAGCCGTTATTGAGAGGGTGCCGGTCGATTGTCGTACTTGTTTGCCCAGCAACCGCATGTCTGGGTCTGCAAGCTACGCCCGCATGTGAGTGTGCGTCAACACCCATCGACTCCAATACGGACCCAGAAGTCTATATCAAGGTGACCCCCTCCGCCAACCTGATAGGTGACGGTCATCTGTGGAACAGTAAAGCTTTCAAGTCTTCGGTACGGTCGGGAAAGGCGGACCTTATCATGTTGGTGCAAATCTTCGAAGAAACACTCCTTCTTGCCGGCGTCCACGTCGATGAGATGCGCAGAGAGGAATGGAGGTAATAGGAGCAAAAGAGAGAGCCATGCAGCGATGAGGTGGCGAGAATATAATGTTCCAGGCATTCGTGGAAAAACAGAAACGTGTATGAAGACAACGCGGCGTGTGTTGTTGCAGCTGCTGAGTGGCGGTGCCCCGCCCTGATCTCTTCCTTCCTTCACCCCCACCCATAATCACATCTTCCCCTTCCACGATGGCCGAACCTGACAATGCCCTTGCTCCCAAAGTATGTTGTACTTTACTCACTGCAGATGGATGTCCATCCATCCCAACCTTACTTCACCTGCTTGCTTCGATCCATGTCTGAATCATTTTCTTCTTTTCAGCAGGAAGAGGAAAACGATCCTCAATTCGAGCCTGTCATCAAACTTACAGAACAGATTGACACGAAAACTAACGAAGAGGACGAGGAGGTGCTCTTCAAGATGTGCGTGTGCTTACGACGCGATTGCCTCTGGCTTCACTGACTTTGCGGTTTCTGACGCCAGGCGCGCGAAATTGTTCCGATTCGACGGTGAAGCCGCCGAATGGAAGGAACGCGGCACGGGCGACGTTCGTTTACTTGCACACAAGGAGACTCAGAAAGTCAGATTGGTGATGAGACGTGATAAGACTCTCAAAGTCTGTGCTAACCACGTCAGTAAGTAGCCAGCCGTTCAAACGAGTATATTTCTCTTCCTAAAAACCCTCCGTTTCACAGTTTCATCCGATATGCGGCTTCAACCTAACATCGGCTCCGATCGGTCCTGGGTTTGGAAAGTCGCTGCTGACTACTCTGAGAGCCCCCCGACCGCAGAGACTCTTGCCATCCGCTTTGCAAACTCTGACAGTAAGTTTGATTCGCCAATTTGATTCTTTGCTCAATTTTCGCAAGATGCCGCTCAATTTAAGACTGCATTCGAGGACGGACAGAAGAAAAATGCAACTTTGACGGCGGATGCCCCTGCTGTTCCTACTGAGCAGACTGAGGCCAAGCCAGCAGATGTTAAGACTGCTGCGCCCGCAGATGAGGATGCGGCGTCAACCCCTGCTGCTGCTGAGGCCAAAGCTGGCGATGCAGACGCAAAAGAAGGAGATAGTCATGCCGCAAATGCGGACGCTACTGCTACTGCTGCTGCAGATGCTGGGGCTGAGTGATTGTTTTCCTTACGTCCCTTTTGTCGCCCTCCACACGATAGTTTGGTAGAACACGCACAGGAAACGAATGAATAACGTTTTGTATGATGCAAGCGCCAGATATACATATGATGGAATAATTATTACAAGTCCTGTCGATAGCCCTTCATGCTTTTCGGTCCTTCTTTTCCCGGTACAGACGTTCCTCAGCTGTCCATGTCTCCCAAAAATCAACGCTCGCAGTATCATTCCTGTACCAACACTGAGCAGCGGCCTCCCCCCGAATGGTGGCCGCAGTGATGAGTGCATGTCGTACGTCCTGTGGATCAGTGTTGAGAAGAAGCGCGACGAAAAAGCACAATGTACCGATCCACTGAAGATGTAGCAGTATCAGCGTCTAGGGTTAAACAAGAAAAAAAACGAAAACGACTTACGGGGCGTTAAACATTAGTTGAAGCAAAACCTTGTCCTGGATAGAAAACAGGTCGAACCAAATGCACGGCAGAGAAAATTGAACAAACCAGGATCCCTCTCAAGCCTCTGGCACCACCGCCTCTCTCTACAGCCTGCAAGCAGATCTCGTCAAGTGCGGCGCTGGTGAATTTGATCTCAACACCATAGCTGGCGAACTGGGCTTGATACTGAGAAATAAGAGATCCCTTGACCTCTGTCAGTATGCGCCGGAGGTCGGGAACAGTCAATGAAGAAAGTGTTGCTGTAGAAGTGATACGAGAGATGAATTCTGGTATGAATCTGAAGGCGCGCTATGAGCACGCAGGACTGGCAAACAAATTACTTTACCCATATTTAACAAGATCTAAACAAACATGTTCAAGGAGTCCGATGATTAGAAGGCGACAAACGTACCAGCGGGTTCGACGAGCTGGTCTACACTCTTTGGCGTTGCTGTAAAGAAATTCTTCGAGGCAAAACCCATAGACTTTCAAAATGAATTTTCAATATGGAATAGAACAAGTCAACTTTTCGAGGACGCTTACTCCACGTTTATCAGCGAGCCGCGACCTGACAATGTCATCTAGGCCGACAAATGCCCCGCTCAAAATGAAGAGTATGTTCGTCGTATCGATATGGTATTGTGCCTCGGATTTCCCTATGAACCGTTCAGTGAGACCAAATAAATAAGCCAGAGCCGACTTACCCCCCAGTGTTTCCGCACCGCTGGTTCCCTTCGCCTGTACGGTGATGGTGGAGCTCTCCATCATGCGTAAGAGAGCCTGTTGTACACCCTCTCCACCTACGTCTCTCGAACCATCTGTCCCCGACTTTCTTGCAATCTTGTCAATTTCGTCAATATAAACAATACCCATGCTGAAATTTGATAGAGATGAGAGATTTAGAAACACTGAAACAACGGGTGAGACCTTGCACGCATTGGGTCTCCGTTAGCAACATTTATCTGCAGCCACTGAGTTGAATGCAGACCGATGGAGGCGCGGAACATTTACCAGGCGCTGTATACATATGTCGACATCATCGCCTACATATCCAGCCTGTATGTGTTTTGTGAGACGGAATGGAATGTGTGATAGTCTCGGTTAGTATTACCTGCGTAAAAGTCGTCGCGTCGCTGACCGAGAAGGGTAAATCCAGCACCCGGGCAAGAGTCCGAACCATCAAAGTTTTGCCTGGAAACATCATTCAAACGGCACGTTGCAATAACTGTCGAACGTACCAGTCCCGGTTGGGCCACTGGCGAATCTCAGTTCAATTACCATGAGAAGCACCAGGGGAGACGCACATTATCAGCACATTGCTCTTGTCAAAAGGCTGAGGCGGAAGGTGCGCGCGTTCTATTGGAGGCCTTCGCAGTGGTCGTACATGAGCCGTGGAAACCCTGGAGCTGGCTAAAGGTCCCGTTCAGGCTAGCAAAACAAAAACAATGGGTTCAACGCACAGTCTTCATCGGGACCATGCGTGTACATCTCAAATTCCCTTTCGCGAGCCTCCAGAGCGGCCATATTGGAGTGGACCCGTTGGTAGTGGTTAAAGACACTGGGGTATTTTAGCTTGGAAGGTTGCTCCAATATAATGTAATTTGTACGCACCCAACGGTCAAAGTCATCTTCGCAGCCTCCTGCCCAACCACAAACTGATCAAGGTATTGAGATAACTGACAGGGTGAGTTAGTTGTTCTATATCCAGTGCCAAACGATCTGCGCAAGCACCTGCCGCGGAGTGGCCATCCCGAAAGGAGGCGTATTCAGACCAAAATGCGACCTTGGAAATCGTCCCCCCGAGCCGGATGGAGGGCCATCGGAGCCTCCTCCCTGCTGCTGAGCTTGTGACCGTATGCATCGAGTCGAACATCGCGTAGCTCGCAGGGCACATATCACAGACACATGGGAGAGCCTCCCACGAGAAAGGACCATTTATTTAGCCTTGCTGGGCAGATCCAACAAGCTTCAACGCAGAGAACGACGCCCGTGCCGCCGACGCGCTGATTGTCTTCAAGTTGGAGACGCTCCAGTGGAGAGAGAAGGAAAAATAGGGATCAAAATTTGATGGTGGAGTCCATGGACTCCAGCACCGCAGCAGGACCACTGAAGATATAAGGCTGCAGCTATATCACCGCAGGGCGGTCACTGGGGAGATATGGATACAGCAGTAGTACTGTAGCAATAACTGTTCACCCATAATCCTGTAACCCTGTCCCGGGTCTGATTCCTCGTGTTCTGGTACGAAAATGGCGCGACACGTTTCAAGTCCTTGAGGATCCGCCGAACCGCCGCAGAGCCGAACGTCGACGAACCCCGACATATTTTGTGGGTGGTGTGCATTGGGCGTGCACCCGTTTCTTTCTTGCCGGAATGTGCCGCGGACCGCGGAACCTGTTGTGACATAACGCTGTGAACCGTCATAGCTGTCACTTCCTTTCGCGGTCCTGTTGACGGCGACGACGCTCGACTCTGGGCAGTCTCTGCCCTTGCAGCCACATCTTCTACGTCCGACCCGTTGCCCGCTCAGGTTCTCGCGTGTGACAACAAGCATCATGCTCACTTGCTTGCGTACAAACATGTTTGCTGCAGTCACTCGCCCCCAGCCCCGGTGGGCATCGTTTGAGGCGTATCTAGAGTCTAGCTCTATATCTCCCTTCTATCTACCACTTACTCACCATCCCAGCCGTTGTAAAACGCCACACGATCTCGCCCGCACCAACCACACTCGCACGGCACAGCCCGTTTTCACGATTTGTCGCGGTCGCGGTTCAGGTGCATGTCCTCCCCTTTTTATGCCCATCCACCCTCCACGTCACTCAGTGCAGGTGGCAAGTCATTTCTGCCCGAGGAACGTTCGCGGAATGCGCGTAGGGGTTGTCGCGGGTGGATCACCGCAGCGATTCCGCTGCGGGTGAGCAGCTGTAGGCAGAGACCTGCGGTGTTCTGGCTCCACAAGAATTGTCGTGGGTCAATCCTCACAATGATTCATGCGTGGATTTACCGCTGCAGCGAAGGACCTGCAGGTCAACACCTGCAGCCGGTCTGCTGCGATAGAATCATCGTGGGTCAATCCCTGCGACGATTTCTGCATGTAAAGATTGTTGCAGGGGGACCGCGGCAGGTTGCGGTTCCGACTCCTGCAGCGGTTCGTTCGCAACACTGCCACCCACTGACCCAGGGACATCTGTTTGGACCCAATGCGCACCCCCCAACATACACCACCCCCTGTTCGTGTAAGCCGCTGCAGATCTACCCTTGCAACGTTCACAGATGACTCACCATGCTGATTCCTCCGTGCGCGTGTTGCTGCAGTGGAGTCCTGGTGGGCGGGTCGCTACAGCTCGACACCTGCAGAGCAACCACTGCAGGTTAATACGTGTAGCGGTTTGCTCGCAGATATACCATCGCAGATATACCATCGCAGGTCTATCCCTGCGGTAATGAGATTGCAGCGAGATGCCTGCAAAGATGTCCACGCGGGTCTCTCCTCGTGGGATTTCCTATGCACTCATGGTGGGTCAACACGCCCCGGAAGCCACGAACGTACCAGACGTGGATCCACGCCTGCTGTTTTGTGCGCGGCTACGGCGGGAGTGGAGGTGCATGTAGACTAGACATGTCCTTCGTGAACTTCTACAAATAGTGGTAATACCATTCTGTTCCCCTCGAATGGGAGTTAATAATACTATATATGGTCGACAAATGAGGTTGTACTGAAAGGGATTTGATGCAGCTCAACAGCTGGAGGATTGCGCCTGCAGCTGTAACGGTGGATGGGTTCTGGGGCAGCGTATCAGCCGTAGCGGTGGACTCTAGTCTCGGACCAGTCATGACAGGGTTCCCATATTGGGATGTCATGAGAGTTTGGTCCGAGACTAGGTGGACTCCGGTGGACTCTGGACTCCGCCATCAATCCCATAGTTTCAACTATCTGCTCCAGTGATACAGCTGTTACGAATATTTATACTTAAATTTCGTTCTTTTCTAATCGGTTGAGGGGACCTCGAAACGCGCGCTATTTTCCTTGACGCAAAAAACGTGGAAGCAATTTTAGTGGCTGTGTTGAAACACCTTTTAAGCACCGCCACTAAATTGTCAGATCATTTCTGACTCGTTAGTGGCTGTGATTGTTTGTTCTATGCTAAGTTCTATTTGTTCGGGGCCGGGATTATCGGATATTCCGTCGGCCGATTCGTCGTTCCAAATGTTCCGATCTGTTCCGATGAGGTGTGAGTTTCAAAATTCAAAATTGGCGGGGTGACGCGCCGCCGGTAAGCTTCAAGTGCCTGTATTAGTCAAGGTTCATCCTGAACTCGACTGTCAATGCGTTCCACCAACCCTCATGACTGGAGCACATCATTTCGCATCAGCAAAGTCTCATCAGCGTCACATCTGGAAACGGGTTTTTGTGTGGTAGAACCAGCCATACATGGGAGAGGTGGCAGTGTCTCGGTAGAGCCCGGGAGAGCCGCCGCTTCTTTGTAAAGCTGCTTAGAGACGAGCTGTCTACCGTAGACATCTTGCTCTAACTGTAGATGTCTCGCTCTTAGTATTCTCTTGGGCTCGTTCTCGGTCTACAGAGAGGGCTCAGACTTGTGATTTTACAATTCAACTTCTCCGACGCACTAGTGACTGGCGCCATCATGGCACCGCTTATCCAGGCGTGTCTTTCGGATTATAAAGACCAGGGTTGCATTGCGCGATTGACATCTTCCCCTCTCCTTCTTCCCCCTATCACCCACTTCCTCCACTGACCCTCCTGTATTCCCCGCACCCTGGTGGTCTTTTCTGTGAGTGTTGGCCCCTTTCTAGTTGACTTCTACATAATATCCTTGCCCTCTGTGGGACCTCCATCTGGCCACTATCTTTTCACTGGGTATGAGCGTAACCAATCCTCGTCTCCTCCTCTCTGAGTCTTTTGATAAGGGTACTCAATTATCTGTGCTCACAGTCGCTAGTTTCTTACAGTCCTAGGTTGTCCTCGTATTACTTTGTCGTTGTGGCATTGTGGTAAAGCTTTCACTAGTTATCTACCTTGGTAAATGGCTATTCAAAGCAATATATATTCTGCTGTTTCTCAAAGGAACGGTTCCAAGCGGGGACGAGCGAGGAAAAAACGGAATCAATTGCTTCGGAGAACAGATTTGATGGCTGCATCATGCATCACACATCCATGTGCATGAGTATCTATGCAGCTCTATGTGGCTCCAAGGCTCTAAGGCCCTCCACTGCTCTACCAGACTCTTTGTAGAAGGGGAGGGGGGGGGGGGGGGGGGGGGGGGGGGGGACTTTGGACCTACTGAGCACTACTGAGCGCTCAGGAGTCAATACCCTTTTCCCAGATGCAAGAAATGTCAAGCGCAAGATCTTTGAAAATCCAATGGAGATTGGCGAACACTTTTCTGGACATGCTGGGGATGCACCGAGTATGCACACAAAGTACGTGCTTGCAACAAGCTGCAATGCAATGTTCGCTGTGAACTGCTGTAGTAATCACTGTTGCATGGATCAGAATTGAGGTGACGGGATGGACGAACTGAAGGTACACATAACCCTTTCTTTCGAAGATATGTACTTACCTATTTACAAATGCACCAATACCTACAAGTCCACCTGTGTATAAGGTAACTAAGCTCAGTTACAGTGGGCATCTCCGCCCCGCATGGCGCACATGGCCCATGCTGCACCCGCCTCAATGTCCGCGCTCAGTGATGTGTTCCCACGATTCTGGCACCGGACTTAATTGGTGAGTAGGTCGAGTTAGCCCGGCTGGAAGGATCTCGCGTTGACCTTCGATTAGCCTGTGCAGCCATACAAATTAAAGTGGAATCAAGTCTTGTGGGCAGGCACGACCAAGAACTGGTGGGTGAATGTCAGCGGTATCCATGTTGCGCTTGACCCAAAGACCCCAGGCTGTGACCACATTGACTTGCCATCGGCACACTTGGGCATTCACATTGTGCACACTATGCACGGAAACCAAGTTTGGTGGTGAGCAAAACACCACTTGGAGAAGTGTGGGCGGGAGCGATGCTTGGGGTGTCCCCCCTTTTCGACAGGCACAATGAAGTGAATGGTTCACATTCAGTAATCTTGCTGCTATGGTGCACTTCACTTAGTCACCACTACTTTTGTACAGCGGCCAATCTGGCAGAGCGAAAAATTTGGGTGGAGAGGCCTGAAAATCAATAATTTGTGGTGTGGATTTGGAGCAACCAGGCATGCACAGGGCGCTGGAAAAACATGTTTCACACACCTTTCAACCTGATTCTCGACCCTACAGTGTATATTTGGCAGGGAGTGGCCAAATTGGGTCAGAATAAAATATTTATCTCACCCAGTTTTGACTTTATGCGAAATCCCTCTGACCAAAACACTCCCCTTGTGAAAAGAAGCATTTCTGCCAGAGGAATAAAAAATCAGGGTAAAACTGAGCCGGAACTATCCGGTGTACAAAAGTAGTGGTGACTAAGTGAAGTGCACCATACCCGAATGGGAATCCTCATGACCCGACTCGATGCACAGGTAATATGGGCGTGATCCGAAAAGACCCTGCAATGTGCACTGCGAACTCGGCTCACACACATTGGGGCGAATGGCGGGTGCAATGAACACAGCGCAGGGGCAACACAGTGTCGTGCTGAATGCAACTTGGCACAGATTTACGCGGATGTCTTGCAGATGCCACATTGTTGGTCAGCATGGGAAGACTTCAAGAGAAACGGCATGGGGTGTTGACGTGGCAAGCCCTGCCATCAGTTCAGTGCGCAGATGGTGGCACAGCAGGAGGGCATCAGAGTTGGTGTGCCAGTGTTTCTGGTGGCGCAGCACACAAGACTTGGGGTGGATAGGGTGAGGATCCAACATGATTGATTCAGCTGCTTTCTAAAAGCAGCAGAAGACAGCGGTGTCAAGTGATAAATTCAATACCTAATAAAGGAGTGTTTTGAATAAATTTAAAGCTTATCGGCAACAATTTGATTTTGGGATGGTAATCCGGTGAATTACAAGAAGAGGGGCTGTTTCCTCTTTTGGGTTGATAACCTTGATGAGCTGAATTTAGATCCTAAGAATCCCAATTTGGAATTTAGGAGGAAGTTGATTGACCTTTCTTACGCTTGCCAATTTCCAAGCGAAGAACTACAGAGAGCGAAACTTGTCCTTGACTTGCCCACCCTAGCAGGCAACTTAAGAGCTGGTCCGTCGACACAAAATCCAGCAAGTGATTTTATTAACCCTAGCAAGTATGCGCGACCTGATCTGTTAATACTGGTGTAACTAGTAGATTGACTTTTCCGGGTAAGGAACTGCAGAGAGCAAAAAACCTTGAAGCCTTCTTTAACACTCGGTCCGAGAGCGAATTCTCCCTCGCGCGGTCTTAGTTGAGAAAGTGAATAGACTCAAGACTTGCAACATTCTAATTAAAGCTCTTCTTAATAATAGACACGTGACGGTGTAAAGTGAGGGTAAAAATTTAAACAACCTATCTGTACTACATGAGGTTACTATATACTGTTATCGTGGGAATCTGATCTCTTACCAACTGACTCTGGCTGACTCTTTGTGATTCTCTCTGACTCTTTCCGAATATCTGACTCGATTTGTGACTCTTTTTGACTACTCATTATCGTTCCCGAATGACTCGAAGTTAGTAATCCCTTTTGGGAATTCCCATCATTGTCACGGCTCTCTTTTTCCATCGGCCTGGTTCTAGACTCCTGTAACCCATTCTGTCATTTCACTTTATTTTTCCTATGCCAATTATGAAGCTCGAACCACACTTTACCCTCAACATTTTCAAAGTACGACAGCGGATGGACTACGGTGCACATCATGCAAATGAAGCGCTTTGTGCGTGAGCAACAAACTTGCACTGCATCAGCTCAGGTCCTGGCCATGGGTGCACCACAGTAAAACCCTTTGGCATGTTGAGTCACCTCACCGTATTTTTGCTCGTTGGCAAGCTCACAATGCTTTTTGAAGTTCATTTATATTCAAAGTGTCGGATTGCTTTGGTTTGTCAACTCAATTTCAGTCAATTCCACACTCTCAATCCTTTGATTTCCTTGCAACTTCAAATACAGTATTGTTTTATGGATTCAGGGCAAGTCTTCATTTTGATTTCAATGTCATGTTCCAATGTGTCCATTGAGTGATAGCAGGCATAGCAAACTTGCAACAGTAGTGTATCTACCGACTTATGGATTTTCCAGTGCACTGTCTGAACTCTACTGGATCCCAAAAAGCAGATCTCGATGAGACTCCACATTCTCTTGTATGCTCCCCGGTTTCCTTGCAGCCCTTGCTGCCTGATAATGCTGCTTGCTGGCGAGATCATGGCCTCTCTTGTCTCTCTTCTTGTCACATTTTCTGTGGCACTGATTTTTTTTTTAGGAACCACAGCCTTTCTTCACACGTCTTCAGTCTTTCTCCACATTTTTCACAGCTCAGGCTGTTAACATTGCTAATACTTTGCAGGTTTCCATATGTATGAATCCCAAGGAGTTGAGGTGATTTTGTTGCTTGAAACTGCTTATAGAATAGGGGTTGACAAAATCAGAAAATCCCTGACTCAGGAAGTGCACCAGAATGGTGAACTTTGGTGAACTGGTA
Organism: Mycena crocata; assembly: GCA_029281795.1. Lineage (NCBI taxonomy): Eukaryota > Fungi > Basidiomycota > Agaricomycetes > Agaricales > Mycenaceae > Mycena > Mycena crocata. The sequence goes on along the minus strand of JARJCP010000124.1, from coordinate 97,019 downwards.
AACCCAAGGTGACCTATTACAAATGCTGTGAAATACACATATAGGTGGTGTCGCGCGACTCGCGGCGCACATGTACTTCGCCTACTTTACATATAACTGAACGGTTGAACCACACGGCAAAGATTCAGTGTTGTTCAGCTGGTGCATGTCAATGCGCGTAGAAAAGAAGCTGGATGGCCAGCCAGCCCACAAACAGTCTCAACCGTGACGAGTCTGCATCGGCACCGTCCCGCCGTGTGTCACTCACTGTTCCGCAGTCACGCCTTTGACGCTGCAGGCGGCCGCTGTACTCGGCCGCAGCCGCAGCGCACTCTCCACCGGGCCACCTCGGGCGCAAACGCGCACACACACCCAAACTTCCCAAGCTCAAACGTGCGACGGCTCGACTTCTCAATTCATACACGCATGGGGCACACCCATAGCCTTGGGATTTAGGCTAAGGTTATGGAGCTAGCCAACAGAACTGTTGTCTAAATCCATGACGCTAGCCAACCATGGCTACAGCCATGCCGTTTAGCCTAAAACACTGGTAAAATACGGGGTGTGACCTCCTTGTAAGGCAATCTTTGTAAGTGCTGGGGGGTGCACGGGAACTTCCGTAGAGCAGATATATGCAGCCTTGTATTTTATTTGATGGATATAATATTATATTCAACGCTTCAGCTTCCGTTACTTGCCATCAGTGACAAAATTCTCTTTTTGGTCACTTTGAACACATATCGCTCAATTCGGCTATTCGGTACATAATACATGTGTCACGGGTGCTTACGAGTCCTCGGTGAACAAGTCGTCGAGGTTTTCCACGATCTCAGGCTCCACAGCCACCAAGCGCTGGGCGGCGGCCAGCGCAGAGACGTTCCACTTCGCCCTAAAGAACCCGCCCAACCTTGCGTGCCAAGACGCCTGCTTCAACGCATAAGCACGTAATCCCGCCTCTAGCTCTCGCGACACATTTGCCGACGCCTTTCTCGTCGCCTCCCGCTCCAGCCACCATTCCGACTGCCAAATGAGATACCGCAAGACACGGCGCATCTCCTCCCGCAGCAGTTTTACCTCCTCCTGCCAGCGTATCTTCCGGGCGCGTGCGCGCGACCATTCGACGCGTACAGCTGGCGGATCAGCTGTCAATAGATATATCCCCAAATGGAAGGAAGACTCACATTCATGCAATCTTTGCTCGTCGTCGTCGAAGACCCCTGGAGCTGTCCATATCCATGACATGGTACGCTTAGATGTTCCAGGCGCGTTTCGTGGCGCGCGCTCGCCCCGGCCCGCCGCGATCATGCCCAGCTTCTTACGTGCTGCCGCATCGGATTCACCATTGTCGCCGTCCAGACGGATGTCGCTGTCTTCAAGTTTTCGCAGTGCAGGATACGCGTCAGCCCCTTTCAGCCGCACCAGCGCCAGACGCCCCTTCCGGTACCTTCTCCCATACGCCATTGCGCGTTCCCCTAACTCCCCGATTAGTGTAGAAGCTTTGGTGGCGTGGGCTTGCCCCGTTATGTTCTCGTTGCGAAACCCGATGAAGTGGCGCTTTGCGTGCAGTCTGGCGCGGAGGGAAACGAGCGAGTTGGTGCATTGCCCCACACGCAGCTTTGCTTCCATGTCCGGTAGGCCCGGCACACAGACCTGGTGTGCTTCGTTTGCTGGCACGTCACTCGGCATCCACAACTTCACGCGCTCCGGCTGAGGAGGGGTCTCGTCCTGGTCTCGCTCTGCTTCCGTTTCCGAAATCGTGGCATCGACCCTCGGCATGTAAACCTTCTGGAGTGCGCGAAATTTGCTGATCTTGACGAGGAGGGCATGTCGCCACTCCTCGATCCGATTCTGACGGTCCGCAGCGACAAGCACCCTTCCACGCAATTCCGCCATAATCCGGCGCCTATTCTATCCGTTAGCACTGTTTCAGCTCGTCTAAAGCCTCTCTCCACTCACTGAGCATCTTCGATCTGAATCCCCGCTGTTAGGAACGCTGTCGCACTCCGCCCGTGCAACGGAGCTCTTCCCTCCGCAGTCAGAGCGTCCTCATCCTGCCTGACTTGCAGACGAACCTCCGCCTCGGTGGGACAGTCTAATCTTTGTCAGTTTCCTATAAACATCTAATAACGAGCCACATACCTTTCCGCGTCAGTGTGAAGGGGTTCGGCTTCGACGGATCCTTCGTCCAGTCGGCGATCATCTTCTTCCACTCCGTTTTGAGGCTGGATTTCACTGTCGCGCTGATGTCGTCGAACGCAGCCACCTGCCGGTCGCGCTCTGCGAGTGCCACAACCATCTTACGTTGTAGAGCATACCCTGACAGACAAAGCTGTCAATTAACATTCACGTATGAGGCGAGCGACTTACCCTGGCCTAAATTCTTGGCCGTATTCAGATAATGTATCTTGCCCTCGTACGTGTCCGCCCGCTGTCCCGTCCCGGCGTCCTTCGTCGAATACGCCCCCGGATTGAGTCTAGACCAAACGCGCTCCACCCCCTCACCGTCGCTCTTGCCAACACCCTCCTTGAAACTTAAGCTGTTCGCATTCTGGCAGTCTTCGTTGTGAGACGCTGCATGCCAGACCGGCAGCGCGCATTGTACTTCTATCTTGTCCAGAGGCAATTGAATAGCCGTCGGTAACTTGCTGTTCCGTTCCGGAAGCTTGGCCTTCCATTGACAAGCGATGTCGTAGGAAATCGTGAGACACATGAGAGTGAAGCCGGCCAGCGCCGACATCAAGATATAGTCCATGTTGGCGTATCTAAACGGCGTCAGCTCCGTAAGGCCTCTCGATATTTCTACAACTTACCTCTCTCCCTTTTGCAGATCCCCCAGACCGTTGGGGCGCACACACTCATGCCGTGCACACACAACTCCCCCGACCCCAGACACGCGCAGTCCCGTCGTCATGCGCGTATCCTTCTGGAGCAGTGCGGCGAAGGCGATGCATGTGCTGATCTAAGTCGCATCAGCCTTAGTCAGTGTATACGCCAAGAAAAGCCAAGAGTACAGCGCACATCTTTCTCGTTCACATAGCCTTTCAAATGCTGCTTGTACGCTGTCGGTTCCACCCAGTATCCCCAACCTGGCCCCAGAGACGGGTCGTCGATTTCGTTCGTTCTCTTTCGATTTTTTAACCGGAAATTTGCGTCCATGGCGAGCAACAGCATGTAAAGATATCTGTTAATATGTTAGATGTCAAAATATACTCGAGAACCCAGCTCAACTGACCGAAACTGAGGATCAACTTCGCGCCACCCTGGCGGGAGGTTCCGACCGTCATGCGGACATGCCCAGCAATTAACACCGCACTCGCCCTGGCCTGTCGCATCAACCCCAGCCGGATCATGGGCGCGACCCGATTCCTGCATCCGCATCAAGAAGCTCCACTGGCGGGCCATCCGCTGGAATTGTTTGTAGCGTTCCTGCAAATGAGTGTCAGTTGAGAGCATGGTGTAAATGACAATACTCACAGGCAACCACGTCATGCCACTTTTTGCGCTCGCGTCCGTCATCTCCTCCAGCGCCGTGATGTAATCCCTCACATTCATGTTTCCCACTACATTATATAGCCGGTATGATTCCAGGCTGCGAAACGTTGCACACGTCCCCGGATCCGTAACCGTCGCGGGATACCACCTGTTCCTCATCAACTGCTCCAAGTTGTCGGCGTCGTCGGATTTGTCGCACTTGCAGTACTGCACTTTGATTCGATGAATGTACGGCGCGTCGATCACCGTCAAATTGTACACGTGCATGTCGGGATAACGGCAAGGAAACCCGCCGTGGCCGAGCTGATAAACAAGGCCCATCGCTGCCAAAGAGCGCGACTCCCAAAACTGTCCTGTCCATTCCTATTTTTCTCATGAAATTGTGGTCACAATAAAAAAGACGTTCCACGAACCTTGATGACATGGAGCGGCGTACGGGAATGGTGAGACAAGCAACAGTCCAGACACTGCAGGAATTCTCCGCAGTCCTCGCATTTGAAGAGGCGCGGCGATTCGGGGTCATTCACATCGAAGGCTGTGAGGCAGTGGGCGCACTCAGGTTTGTCCAAATCGTCACCGAGGCCTTCGTGACGCAAGATCTCATCCAAGAAATCCCCTTTGACAGGGCGCCAATGCGACATGGGATCCGTCTGCATCAGATATTCAGTCAAGGAGGAAAAAGAATGGAGCATGTCATACCGTGCTTGTGTATTCCTTACGCTTGCCCAGAACCGTGTCTTCCTCATCTCGATCTCCATCATTGGGGTCGGGTTCCGGCGGGAGGCGTGCATCATCCTCGTTAAAACCAGTAGCAGGCACAGGCTTCCACGACGCCAGTTCGTCGAGGGCAGTACGCGGCCCCAGGCGCTGTTTCTTGTGCGCCACGTGCATGAGCTCCGCTGTGCGCCGCCGGCCGTCATTCGAGAGGTAGATGTTGCGGTCGGCGGTGAAAGTGAATTGATAGCCTGAGCTCTCAGCATGAACGAAATCGACGGCATTCTTCTGAGGGATGCGTCCCAGCCGACTCATGTTGTTGACGTGCTGAAGATGGCGTAAGGGACCCGTTCCCAGTTTTTTTGAAAAAAGTACATACTCTTGCTCAGTTTTCGTCAAAATGTAGGTGGCATTTAGCCATGCCGCCCAGCGACATCCAACTATTTACATGGAGATACTGTCCAATTTCGCAGCCATCAATCAATGGTTTTTGACCGAAACAACCCGCACTTACAGTCTTGCACCAGCCCAGCTGAAGAGCGCCAAGAAAATCGCGCCGCCAAATCGATTGAGAGGAAGAACAAAGTGCACAGATGACAAAGGCTGTGTACCGGTTAACGTCCCGTTCATCCGATCAGGCACAGCCTCAGCTTTTCCAAAACAGCGTCGACGCGACTTGGATTCCAGACAAGAACTACTGGAACTGCTAGCAACAATGAACTACTGGGCTACGTGTAACTGGAACTAGTCACTATCCTGCTCGTAAACGACTCTGGGCTTGCGCGGGAAGATCAGATTGTCCCACTTATACAACACCTTGCTCGCATCGTGCCAGTTGGGGTACGCAGCGCGCAACGAGGCTTCTTCTGCAAACTGGCGGAATGGCGCCATCCACATTTGGGTGACGCACTCTGGGCAAGTCCACTTATGCTCCAGCCAGAGGCGAATGCATACGTAACAGTAACTGTGGCCGCAGAGTATGCTGGGTAAAATAAGTATAGGCTCCTTCGACAACAAGTAAAAGGCACTCACGTTACCGGATGTGACTTGGCGAAGCGGCAGATTCCACATTTGTGGTGCTCCTGCAGAGGGAGCTGATCAGAGGGACCGACACCATCAACCCACAAATCTTCATGTGTGAGGGCCTGTTCACGCGGCATGCGCCATCCAACCACAGCGACCGAGTTAGGTCCGGGGCGCCTGATGATGCGCAGGCCTCCCAGAATGGGTGCAGGGTTGCGTGGAAGTCGCGGGGGCGGGAGGGGACCGAAACGCAGCTCGCGCATGTCGAGGCCGCGCGCTTCACGTGATTTCTTTTTAGGGCGACGAGTGGACGAGGAACCGGCGCCAACAGTCGCGGAGTCCATGGAAGCAACTGACTCCAAGACAATAATGCGTTCCCGCACTGCTGCCAAGTTGCTGTTCTGGCTGCCTGTGGCTGAACTCGTCGACGCCGGCCCGAGGATGAGACGGCGGCTGCCCATAGAGACTAATGTGCAAGGATGAGACGGTGAGATCGTTGTCTTCTAGTGTATATGGAATACTTACGCGGACTGTCCCCCAGAAGGAACGGGTTCTTTTGAGATCCTGGTGTAGCAAGCGACATCCAAAGAAAGGGAAGTAGGGGGAGCCGGTGAGTTTTTTCTGTGGGGTTTCTGTACTTAAATGTGCGATGAATCCAATTATTTCTCATGCCGACACTGCTCCTTGAAACCTCGAAAACTACGCGACCGGGAATCTTTGTAAAATTGCACCCCACTGCACTATCGGAACCCCGAATCTTTGGTATGTAATAATGTAACACGCCCCTTCACGATCTGCGGCTACAATTTGTTCAGGTGTCAGGTGGCACGTCTGTTTCCCGATCCACGCTGTCGCTCCCGCTCCCGCCGCGCCAACCGCTCCCTGCGACGCTCGCTCTCCCGCCACAGGATGTATAAGACACACCGCCGCATTCCCTCGCGCACCAGCGCGAGCTCCTCCTCCATTTTCTCCTGGCCTCTATGCAGGTTCTCGATCTCCGCGTCCAGCAACTCTATTTGACCCTCCAGTTCCGCTAGGCGGCCGATCTCGGATCCGATGTAAGCCGTGATATCGTCGACGCCGGACATACCTGATAAAACATTCAAAGTTGTCAAAGAATGCGATTGATAAGTTACTCTAATGCACTTACCCAAATTATCCCCCGTATCAGACATGTTGTGCAGTTTTTTGAGCAGAATGTTATAATCGTTACTGACATGAATTCGGTCCTTTAAGAGCTGCTGGACTGGCAAACACGAGCAACCTTGCTTGGCCTTTCTCCAAGCGTCGGGGCTCGTCTCGCCTCACAATAATACGCGCCCGCCAATCAACGACAATTGGCGATGACCCTCGACGACCCTTCACATCTTCCTGATGCTTCCTCATCAATAACGACATTCCTGCTCGCCTATATCCTCGCCTATTCTCGCATGCTGTAGCGACGGTAGTCCTTGCCCATCCGGAAGCTTGCCTTTTGGGAGTTGCAAAGAATCCCAGGCTTGGATGATTACTGCCAACTGACCGCCAACCTTGATTTTCATTTCTAGCAGACTCCGTTGTGTCGAATGCGTCGTCGGTGGAACTATGGCTCCGCTGCGCATCAATTTTGTCGGCCTTCTATGCAACCGGCGCAAGTCCACATGGAAACTGGGCACATCAGATCAACCTGTTTTGGGAAATTTGAAAGATGACGAACCCAAACGCAGGTATGGCCAGTTTGGGCTCAGAATAATATTAAAAAACACGCAGTAGATAGACCACAACAAAGCCGATTTTTTCTATTGGTCGATATAACACTGTACGTTGACTACACTACAATTTAGATTTAGCCGGGCTGCCGAGAAAGAACATGAGACGAGATACCGACACAAAGGAGAAATTTTCACTTACGCCTTGGCAGGGACTGTATGGTGGAGCGCCGCCCACGCCCGTTCTACGGGTTCACCGTCGGTCATTCCCAGGGCGGCCCATGGATGCTCAATCAACTCTCCGTGAGTGCTCGAAACGTCAGCGCACGCTGCATATTGCATGTGGCTGCCAGCGTGCAATTTGGGAGCGGCCGCCTGGCATGCAAGGTCGTAGCTGATGATGCTCGGGTGGGCCGCCATGTACGTGGCGTACGCGGGGCCTGTGACGAGGTACCCGTAGCTAGTCGCAAGCAAAGCGAAAATCAGGATTAATATGGCTCAATTATGTGTGTCCGACGAACCTGTCCATACGTTCGCCCTTGTGCAAGTTCGAAACAGGATGACCCACGGGGGATCGCGGTGGGTGGTAAGCTGACAGAAATTGAACGATTGAGACAGCAAATTGATATGGGCGCACCGTACCGGTCCAAGGAATAGGAAAGTCAGGGAGCTCATCGTCAGACGGGTCAGACGGGTCATCCACAAGGTCGGGAATGTTATTGTCGATGTCGCTGTTGGCGTCGGCAGCCTGCGCTGGTTCGTCCTCCATGACAGATAAAAACGGTGTGCGGGGGGAGGGTGTGCGGGGGAAATTGGGTCAAAAGTGTAGCTAGTATGAAGCACAGACCCACCGGCTTAACTGTCACAGTGACAAACAAATGGTCAGGTACTAGATCCGAGATTTTGAGATGAGCCCCACTGTTGTGCAGGGTTAGACGAAATAGGAAGACGTGCCTGCTGATGGACTTGCGCGTCGCGGCATGCGCGCGGGGGGAAGGTGATGCGTGTGAAGCACTCGTAACTTAGAAACTTCAGGAAATCGCAATCAGCCCGGTTTCGGAAGTTCGGGATTAGACGAGCTGAGACGCACCTTCAAAGACTCTCCTGCTCTGTCCAAAATCTTCATTTAAAAAAAAACTCTGCGATACCCCCGTCTCACCCACAGATTTTCCTCCCGCTGAATCCCTCTAATGGCTGACATGCATTCCATACTGGACGACTGGTGGCCCGAGAGACCTGTTTTCAATCGCCGTGGACGCTCGCAAGCCGGCTACACATACGCCAGGGCGGCCACTGGTCCTATCATTCAGAGCCAACACCCATACGCGTTCCTGGACACACTAATGCACGAAAACGACCTTGTCATGCGTCGCGAGGACGAGGATCCCATCTACCGCGGTGATGTGAGTACAGATAGTTCTGTTCTGCGCCATATTTTGAATACTCTCACATTCAGGTTATGATGGCCAACGCCTGCGGCACCCTTCCCGCTGGCCGTGCCGCAGACGACGAAGTTCTCACTCCTACTGACGTCAGTGAGGACGAGGAGGAAGCGGAGCAGCGTTATCGCTCACCTTCCATCAACCGGGCCTCTGTCACAGCTGTGGCCCCATCGTCTCCGGCAGTAGAACGTCTCAGCAGCCCTGAAACCCCAGTTCCTCGTCGCCTCACCACCTATCTCAAACGCGACAAAAAGCGCGTCCACGATGCGCGCGAGGCGGAGGCACGGCACGACGCCGAACGTGACGAGGCGGAGGCACAACGCGACGCTGAACGCAAAGCTGAGGCTAAACGTGCGCTTCGACGTGCTCAGCTCGAGCGCCCGCTTCGCCGTGTCCAGTACGAGCGCGGCGAGCAAGTGCCTACACGCCGCTCTCGCCGTCTTGGTCAAGTCCGCCTGCAGGGGCGCGCCGATGCGGGAGTCTACACTGCAGAGAAACTTGCCAGTTGGGGGCATGAGGTGCACCCTTGGGAGGATAAGTAAGTCTTCCTCCTGTCGTGCAGATCGATACTCACCGCTTCCCTAATAGTTCGCCGCGTCCGTTGATTGACAAGCACGGCAAAGTGATGGTGGTTGTTGCTGGCGCACCCAAAGGGGACGAAGTCTTCTGGGGAGATGTCATCGACCGGGCTATCAAGGACACCCGACGCCTCCTCAGCCGCGGAGAATTCGGACCGGTGGCCAGAGAGCAGTTTGTTCAGTTTGGTACTGGTTTCGGAGAGCTTTACGCGGTGAGATGCGACTTTTTTTGTTCCTTTTCAATACGACTGACCTATTCACACTCCCATTAGGCGCCACACATCCTGAGTGGTACTGCCTCCACCAACCATGAGATCTCGCATATCCAGACAGCGCCCGCATTCAATGCGATCTCTGCGTACCATAATCGTAAGTCGTTTTCGACTCAGAACCAAATGCGCGCTCACGTGTGATCAGACCTTCATCAGCAATTTGCTCCCACAATCTACGCGCAATCGCAGTACAAGGTGGACGAGCTGAGCAGCCGACGCATCTGCACCGCCCCATTCCCCAACTCCGTCTTCACAACCGCGGAGATTAATTTCTGCGACGCACCCGGCCTTTCCCGCAAGAATGCCGACTCCGCTTTCGGTACGATGGAGGCAATCACCTCGCTCGGGTTCTACAATCACAAAAAAGGTGGTCAGTGCGAGATGTGGGATGACGAGGCGATCATAGAGCTTGCGCCCGGGGCCACGATTGTTTTTCCGGCGGGAACGAAGCGTTTCTCGTTCATGCCTGTCGGGAAACATGAGACGAGGTACCTTTTCCGGCAGTTTTGCCACGCAGGGGTTTTCCGTTGGTTCGACAAGGGTGGGCGCTCAGATGCCGAGTTTGACCGCGACGCGTCTCCTGAGGAAATCGCGAAATGGGAGCAGATGCGCTTGAAGCGGGGTCAAGCGGTTGCCAAGACATTCAGTAGATTGGACGACATCTCTGTCCTTTGAGTACCAGACGTGCAAAGCCCACGTCGATGAATACATACCGTGTCTGATTCAATACATTATACATTGGACTCTCCGCATTGGAACGGCTTAAACACAGAACTTAGAGAGCATTGCTGAGCGCTGTCCATGATGGTGGACAGTAGAAAGTGATGGCATCAATCAAAAGCGATGACGAATCCCTCAACGCGACAATGCCGGCCGACAGATAGATTTATTGCGAGCGATGAAAACATAGAGTACAGTATGGGATTAAACGACATGAGGTGGTATGGGTCGCTGCGAGAGAGGGAAGGGAAGGGGGAGAAGGAGGCGAAAACTACTCCGAGTCCGGATCACCATCCGACGTGTTCTTGTTCTTAGCGGCATGATACGCCTCCTTCGCCTCTTTCTTGGCGCGTGCCCGGCGTTTTCTCTCTCGCTTGGCGCGCGAGTAAGCGGCGTACGCAGCTGGACCAAATCGCTTTTTATATACTCTGGTGAGATAGATTAGCTATTGTGTGATCTCGGGATGAGAGAATGACATACTCTATGCGACGCTGAGCCTCCCATACGCGCAGATCGTTTCTGTGTCTATGAAGTCCGGTGAATTGTCAGCGACAACAACAGCAATGATTGATGATTGCACACCTTTCGCGATATGTTGCTTGGTGGGCACGGTCCCGCTCTGCAGCGAGTAATTGCTCCTCGATTGGCCGAGTTTTGAGCTCTGCGCGTTTTCTGTATGCAGAAGGTCAGAGTTGTGAGTGCTCAGAATGAGATGATATACCGGGCCATGCGCAATCGGGACTTCTCGTTGCGCTCCTGCAGCCGCTGAGCCCTGGGTACGGACCGTTTGAGAAACAGCGGTGGGGAACGGAGAGGAGCCTCACTTGATCTCATAGTCACTAGGGCCAGAGTCGTGTTTTGAGTTCATAGGTGGGTGAGCCAGATCCTTATTAGCCTTGGCCCTAGCCATTGGTAGTGAAGAGAGAAAAGAGGAGTATGCCGTGCAAACAGAGACAAAGCACACGTCAATGTCGGCTAGATTGGCGAGAAACGAAGTGGTAGAAAAAGCTGGAATGTACGGGTGAATGGGATATTTCCAGCGCAAAAAAGAATGGAGGGAAATAAGAATGATCCTGGGATGTCCAAGAAAGGTCCAGCAGTTCCGGAATGTAAGAGAACATAGGCCCGCAGTCTGTTCGCTTCAGAAGTGTGGCAAGTTTGCACGCGGGGTAACATTGGCCGGAATGCAGTGGCCGTAGTACAAGTCTGGCAGCAAAAAAAATTGGATACCCAAGGACTTGCGTGAGTATTGAATGATATGGGATGCTCAGAAACAGCTTCCCGGAAGTTTGCGCATTATAGTAGGGCTAGGATTGACAAGAGGTGTGTGACAAGTTTGCAAAAACATCGCGTCGTTAGAAGCTTAACTAGAGCAGCCAGGGCCCAAAGACAAGTTAGAATGAAGTCACAGTTCATTTCAAGCAAATATATTGCCAGATGTTTAAGAAAAGAGATGAGAGACACGGATGGTGGTCGAAGTTTAGTGAGGTAGCCATAGTAGATATGGATCAAGGCTTGAAGTCACTAGCTGTGACAAGTTTACACGCTGTCGGGTCCGAATTAATTATAATAAATCGTTATAAAATCCGATCGGTCCAAATTCGAGATGTAAGGGAGATGTACTCAGGGAGAAGGCTTTGGTCTATTCAGAATGTGATCCAACACAGAGGAAGATATTGGGGTGGGTATCCAAAAACAGTGATGGCATGACAAGTTTGCCAGGCGCAGATTCTGTGGCAAGTTTCACAGCGCTGATGGCTCGAATGAGTTATTTCAAACGCGGAAAAAAAGGAATTACATTGAGACCAGCGGGAACATCAAGTTGGATCCAAATAGAATGAAATGTACTCTTTCGATTTTACTTAAGATACACACAATTGTCTTGTAGCTCTGCCACTGTACGGGCAGAAATGTGACAAGTGCACAATCGCGTGGCATTTGTGGCCAGTTTGCGCTTTATGATGTGGCCAGTTTGCTTTGATTGGAGTATTTTATGGCAAGTTTGCAGAAACTAGGCGCCGGAGAGTTGCACGGAGTCGCATAGGCCGGAGTTCACTCATTCATGGTTTCATAGAGCAGAGCAGATAGTTCAGATTACACTACGACAGATCTACTACGAAGATGGAATATTATAAAAACGGATCTACAGAAGCGGAGTCTGGGTGGTATGTAGGGGGGACGCTGCAGATAGTCACCAGGTTCGTCGCCGCTTCGAATTTTGCCACTGCCTCAGCCCTGGTGCCCGTGATTGACTCGTGTAACGAGCCACGAACGCCCAGTGTATTCAGCTGACATTCAAGACTGTGACGTGAATAAATAGTGCGCGTGATTTGAATACAGAGAAGGAAAACTCACTGGGAGCGGTAAACGCCAGGTGTAATACCACGATAAACAATAAACCAGCGGGGATCGAGACTTTCATCGCCGTGGAGAGGGTTGTCGAGTTCGGCGGAGGATTCAGGATCTGGTAGCACGTCGATGGGTGTGACAACGGTGGAGGTGGTGCTGCGAGTCCAGCCACGTTGTTGAGCGTAAGTGAAGGCCGCATGTGCCGCTGCGAAGGAACTGTAGCCGCGGAAGATGCAATTCCGGACGCCTGAGACGAGTGGCTCCACCTCCCGCCTGATGATGTATTAGAAATGGGATTGTGCGGGTTGAGACGATAAGAGGTGCTCACCAGGTAAGAAACACCCCCTCGACGGTCCCGCAAAAGATAACGAATGCAGCCTTAGCAGTCTTCCTCCTCGGGGTTCCGTGTTGGGCAATTTGAACGTGTGCTCCAGGTACGCCCTGAGTCGCGGCGCCGGCGATGTACCTGAATCAATGCGGTCTCTCGATTAGCCACAGAACCTAATGTGAAAACCAACGTACCATTCACGGGTATACCCGGATTGAGACGGCGAATGGAAACGATAGATCGATGAGCTGGTGCTCGGGCTGGGGTGGTTGTTCTGGGCCCGGGTGTGGGAAGGGGTACCGGGTGTTTGACGAGGACTGTACGGAGGCGGACGAGGTGGAGTACGCGGTACAGTTGGTGGGGTCGATGGCGGTAACGGTGTCGTTGTCGAGGTCAATCGGGGCGGACGTGGTGGTACAGGTGGAGGTGGGGGCGTTGGGGCCAGTCTGGGAACCGGTGCCAATGCCGACGTCCTCCGAGGCGAATGCGGCGGACGAGGCGGTACAGGGGGAGGTGGAGAAGTAAGTCGCGGAACCAGGGCCAACACGGAAGTCCCTTCGAGATCTTGAATGCTGAAGCTTGCCAGGAGAGTGAGGATCTCCTCATCGTCGTACTCGCCAGAGCTGTCGGCAGCAGGGAGGTGCATTGAAGGTGGCTAAGGTGGTGCCGCGACAAACGAGAGGGATAAGGAATCAGAGACACCACAATCTATCAGAACATTCATCAGATGATTGTGGTTTTCTGATGAGCAACAAGGACACGCGCATGGAACAACAAGTCCCGGTTTGTTTTGAGGAGCTGAGAAACGGGAAAAATCAGATCGTAGACGGGATTTGAGGTGTTGCGAGGGAGGCCAAAGTCAAAATCAAACAGAACCAGAGAGTATGATTGGGAGCGGAAACGAATGAATGTGCATGTGGGGAATGGTGGTCAAAGAATGTGATATGTGAAAAGGAGGGGAGTCCGAATCTGGCAGACTGTCGATTTACCCACGCGGAAGTAGATCGCCTCCCGATTCGGACAGGTCGTTCGGACAGGTCGTGGAAGCACACACGTTAACACGCTAATCATTCGAAGCACAATTTGAAGGCTGTGCCATCTCGTCATCGTTTATTTTGACCATCACTAAAATACGGTAGGCGACGGAGAATGTAAACTACGCGACGCAGGACAAGGTATTTAAAGCCAATAAACTAACTAAATTTATGAGATCAGATAACGCGGAAGTCCGAAAGAAAAATACGCACTGTCACGCGACAATATTGACCATGCTGTATCCCAGCAACTCGTTGAACGCAGCCAGCGCCTCGGCCTGGGTCTTGTAGCCCTTCATGTGGCTGCCCCGGGCCCCGGTCACGGCCCTCACAGCGAGGGTGTTGTTGAGGGTGATGCCGACCCAGCGGCCAGAAGTGATGGCATACCAGTACTTGTCCTCCTCGTCGGCCTCGACGACTGCCATGAGAGGGGCGGTGGGGACGACGAGATAGAGAGATTTGACGACCCAGGGACCATGCGTGAGGAAACCGGCATTGGGGGTGTGGACAGGCGGGGTCGGGACGGGCACCAGCGAGGGCAGGGGCACGGCCTGAACGACGGCAACAGCGGGGGAAGAACCTTGAGCGGCAGCGGCGGCGGCGTCTGCGGCCTGAGACGCTGTGAGAATGAGAATGGAGCATGAGTGGGTGATAAAACATCGATGGCGGGTGAATTTTACCTTGTGCTTGGGTGAGGGACGCGACAGCAGCGTTCAAGATGTTAAGGGCGGCGACGGTGCTCGCTGTGGGGAATGGGTGAGTGAGGATTCTAGCATAAGATAGAAGGAGGCTTACCGTCGCCGCTACTGGCCGCTACTGGCACAGACTCTGTTCCAGAAGCAGCGGGGGGAAAAGTTGTCATGGTTGTGCAAAAGTGGGGGGATGGATGGATGGCAAAGACGTGCGCTTGCGTTTATAAGTGACCGGGCAATTCAGACTCCGCTGGTGATTTGTGGCGTGATATCAAGTGAGCTGGATAAGATCTGGAGACGCCTGAATAACTAATTAATTTATAATGGGAAATAAACAAGAAGATTCAGACCAAAACAGTCCTTGCCACATACCGTATCGCAAAACAGAAACGATCCAATGGAAGAGGATGCAATGGATCCCGACGACGACGTCACATCTGGTGAGTGCATGAATGCGTGCAGTGCAATTCTGAGGCTTATTTTACCTGTTTCAGTGAATGTCGAGGGAACGGCAAGAGAAAACGGCAACGCCCGCGAATTCCTAAAGACAACCGGAAGAACTTGCGACTGTGGGCCGAAGGAGCTCGGGAGAAAATTCTTGCTGACCATCTTGAGGAATACGGCAGAGCAATGGACCAAGGCTGGCGCGCAGAAAGACGGTATTTGAAGCTGGTGTGCAAAGAATTTCACGTGCGTGTTTCCTGGCGACTTGAAGACCACGAGGAGCCCGAACTTGAAGAGTGGGATCCAACGGCCCCTGCTCCGCCAAAGCCTATTCTGTCGCCCGAGGAAGAGACCTTGAAGCGCGCACGGATAGAAATGCTGAATAAGGTAGATCACATGACCGGTGTCCCTAACTCTTCATACTCACTCATGTCGTCTCGTCCAGCGCATCCGCCGCTGGTTCAAGTACCGCATTACGCGCATCCGCAAACATCGCGCGTCTGAAGGCTTGGATCCCAGCAAGAACCCGTTTGCTGTTATCATCGCGAAGCTGTCCGGCCTATCAGCACCACCGAAAGCGCGACAAGGATACCAGCAATTTATGGCCGAGTCCTGGGACAGAATCGCGCCGGTTGTTGCGGAGAGGTGGGCGATGGAGCAGCAGGAGGACTCGGAGCTTGCCCAGCGCACCAAGGAGCCTAAAGCGGGTTTTCGTGCGGCAGTCGCGCGCGATGTCTTCAATTCGCTGCCAATGGCTGAGCAGAAGGCGATTGGCGATAGAGCAAAGCAGCAGTCAGCTAATGCAAAGACAGCGTACAAGAACGCGCTCACGACTCCGCCATCACAGAAACCTGAGGATCGTCAAAAGTACGTACCCATGCGAAATATGCGGTCGTAGCACTGACCATCACCATTTGAAGGTGTATCGAGGGCGTCACCAACTTCATAGGGCCGATTCTACGGGGTCTACACGACTATACAGGATTGCAAGCAACACTGATCATGGGGGACCGATGCCCCAGTATGGAGGGGATCTGAGGACGATCAGGTAAGTTTCTACTGTCGTTTGTGCCTCACATACTGAAGTCTCGATGGACAGTACATCATATGGGCGCAACAAAGCGTCTATACCTGTTCACTGGCCTCAATGGGACAAGAAGCGCTGGGAAGAGGTGACGGGATTCATGTGTGAATATTTACGGACAGCATACAGTAAGTACCCTAACATCGTTACACAGCCTTTGGATTTTGACGCAGAAAACAGACACCGAGGATTCGGCTGCAGCAGCCTTGACGTCTGACGCGAATCTAGCCAATGCCAAGTACAAGATCGGTGACACATCCAAGTCCGACTCTGAGTCAGACTCGTCGGATTCCGAGTCATCGGAGGAGTCAGATTCGGACGAGGACTCGGACTCGGAGGATAGAAAGCGTAGGCGGAAGAAGAAAAAACGCAAAGTAGACGGCGAGAAGGGATCGGCCATGACCTCGGAGCGGGCCAATACCCCCATCTACCTCGACGGACTCACATACGACCAGTACCGTGCCCGCAACATAGCTCGGAATGCTGCCGATCTCGCTGCAATTACTGCTGCGCAGGACGCAGACGAAGTACCGGATGTGCCGCCGCCGTCAAAGCCTAACCGTCCGATGGCTCGCCCTCGCGTGCGCGGAGCTGCACCGACACGCACTTCTACCCGACGAAGACGATCGTCGCCAGAGCCCGTAGCATCCACGTCCGGCGCCACTGCCCCGCCTTCATCCCTGCCATCCACGTCCGGCACCACTGCCCCGCCGTCATCTGTTCCAGCAGCACCAACACCCGCCACAGCAACCTCACCGTCACCACCAACGTCTCAAGTTGCTTTCGCGGCCGTCCCCCCGCCGCTGTCGCAAACGGCATCGACTTCGTCAGCATCCACTGTGCCCACCTTGTCTACGCCGCCGACATCTCAAGACGGAGGCGGTTCCGCCCCCGCTACCTCCCAAGCACCATCTACGGCGGCCGTTCCATCCACGGCGACACCTGCCTTATTCACGCCGGCAACATCTGGCACCTCTGCCTCGCAAGCAGTGTCTGCGTCGGTGGGGGTTTCCATGACAACCTCCCCATCAGCCAGCAATCTCACGCCATGCCCGCCGACTGCACCTCCCTGGTTTGTCGATGCGCGCACAGAGATCACGCAGATGGATCTGGGGCCGCATTTCCAGGGATTGGTGTCAGCTTGGACGCGGGTGGAATACGCCTCCCGATTCGAGCATTCCAGCCAGAATCTGTCAAGCAAAGCACGGCCGACTCAGGTGGGGACCTGGATTGGCCCGAATCAGCGGGGAAAGCGAGGAGATCCAACAAAGCTGCTAGTGCTCGACCCGGTGGCTTACGCACTACAATGGAAGGCTTGGTGGGACTCGCTGCAGCCAGAATGGCGAGTCCGCGGAGAAGATGGACGTTGGGTGGCGGAGGGCCCGTACGGGCCGGACGGGAGGGAGTGGGGACCGCTATACCGTTGGGGCGTCAACGGGACGCTGAGCTTGCTAGCCGCCCTGTACTTCTGGGGGTGTGCGGTGATTGGTGATGAGACGTTGCGATTGCACTGGGAGGAACAGGTTAATGATGTCGGGTGGATGATGGAAGGAATGGCTACATACTATGAGATGTTCAAACGTAGATTTTGAGCTCTGTTTTGTAATTAGCGTTTCGTCTTGAATTGAAAACGTGAGGAGATCCAGCGTGGGAATTTGGACTTGTAAGAAAAAGTATCAAAATAGAAGTGAACAAAAATGGAGGGAAAAAAAACCAAACTACGGGATCGAACGCTGCCGCAGAGACAACATATTTGACCGCAAAGAATCAGTGGGAGACAACAACCACTAAACCAAAGCAACCACGGCGGAATTTGGAGAAAAGGGAAGATGTATTCACAGTGGTCTCATACATATATCTGTAGTGCAAGTAAGGCAAGAAAAAAGAAAGGTTCACACCACTGCTACTGAACAAAGCGCAACACATATGGAAAGGGAGCAGGAGCGGATTTTTTGTGAGATCACAAGTAATTCGAGAAGGGCGGGAGGGCGGGAGGGCGGGAGGGGCGGGAGAGCGGGAAAGTGTGTTCATGTGGGCGGGCGGAGGCGGGAAGGCTGGAGCATACAGGCCAGCGGGGTAGAGTAACAAATAATTGAAGGCTAGCCTACGTACAACATTTTTGTTTCTGGAGCGGAATGTGAGCAGGCGCGCGGTCACGTGTTCAGGCGCAAAACCCGCCCCGGCGGTCCAGCGGCAGCAGCGGCGCAAGCGCGTTAGCTGTAACGTATTCCAGACGAGTTTAAATGCCTGATGGCACCGTAAACATATTTTTTATTACGGTTTCGGGGGGAAGCAAGAGCAGGCACGCGATCACATGTTCAAGCGGAGAACCCGCGGCGGCGGCGGCGGCGCAGGCGCGTTGGCTGTAACGTATTCCAAACGGGTTCAAATGCCTGCTGGCACCGTAAAACTAATTTTTATTACGGTTTCCGGTGGGAAGCGAGAGAAGGCGCACGATCACGTGTTCAGGCGCAGAACCCGCGGCGGCGGTCCAGCGGCAGCGGCGGCGCAAGCGCGCTAACTGTAACATATTCCGGACAAGTTTAAATGCGTGTTGGCGCCATAAAAATAATTTTATTGCTGCTATTTCTGTGGGGCGGGAGCAGAACAGACCTGGGGGCGGTGATGGCGGGGCGCAGAAATGCCGCAATGCCGAGAATTCGCGTAGCGTCGGTGCGGGTGCAATGAAGCGCTCGGGGTTAATACGTGTGGGAAGATTAGCGCACCCAATTTGGCCGGGCGCACATTTTTATTAAATGCTATAGCCGACGAATTTTTTACATTCCCATCATGGCATAACAACGGTAAAGACAGAGATGCGTGAAAAACCAACCCCCTCAGGTGGCTGTTTGTATCGTGGTTGGAGCTAGCCAACCGGTTGGCTAGGTCCATGGTTTTAGAAAGCAGATCCCTTGGCTAGTGCCATACCTTTTAGTCTATATATTAGGACTATGGCTCTGGGGCAGCGGACGGGGCGGTGCTCGCTGGTCAGCGGATTGTCGTGTTCTCACTGTACGAGGACGTGCACCGGGGCGTGCTGATTCGAGTCCGGTGGGATGTGGATATCCTTGCTGCTTGCGCTAAATCCATGGCGGCGGACTGAAAATATGGCGCTTCCAGATTTGAAGGGTTCAGACTGGGCGCGATCCCCAAAATACATACAGACGCGGGGACGGTGGTCAAACTGTAGTGGTAGAAAGCAAGGGAAGTGTCAGCCAATCTCGGCCAAACAACATGCCGCTGATGTCAGCAGTTCACTGCCGAGTTCACCAGTTCACCGTGAACTTTCGGATATAGGTATGTTCTCGACAAAACTCTTGTGCACATGAATGTTGGACATTTCATCATTCAGTTCTTGCTGCAACAAGTACAGCTGAACCAATTATTCTGAGATCCCTGTGCGTTGTGTAAAAGTTAGTGATTACTTACCCTACAGGTGTAAATCAGCCTGGTTCATTTTGTGTTCATTGCATCCAGATCACAGTCCAACTCCGTACGAACACACTCGGCTCTGCACCAAACTGCAGTAATGAATGGACTCCAATAATGAGTCTCTCCTCTGTGGTTCCTGAATTTGGCTCAAATAAGTGCCGCAACCATTTCGTGGACAAGTCGGATTTGTTTCAATCAATTATTTCCTGACAATTTGCTGACAACTTTTGCTTTCTGATTCAACTCAATCAGAAAAAAAACACATCATGGTATTTTTCTACAACTTGTGGTATGTGATTTAACAGTCTTTCCAGAAGGAAAGAGGAACCTAATCTTGAAGAATTTAACTGATCGAAAAACTGGAAGTTTGAATCATTATATGTTCGCCAAATTTGACTTCTGTTACTATGAAACTTGTTTTTTTTGTTCTCACCCTCTTTTGTATGCACTATAAAAAGACCATGTAGCCGCTACTCGCCTCCTATAATTGTCTGGGCCCATGCTGTGATCAAATTCCCAGTGAGATGAGTCCATTTGATTTATGAGCTGCTCATCCACAAGGCTAATTATGTCAACAGTGCTTCAGTCTTGGTTAAAATTATATTCAACTGTTGATCCTACTTGAATGTATGTTCGTGCAGGCAGTGATGCTGTGCTGACCTACAAGTTACGTGGTAAGAGCCAACTATCCTCTGCTCCAACTTGTCTCGGCGCTTGCTGACAGTGTGCAGGTAACCAGGTTACAATAATCTATCATTATTATGAATGAATACATCTCTGGAAGTATGTATACTGGGTGACCTTCCATAAGCATAGATAAATGCTGGGGAATATCCGTGCATTTTTTTACGAGATCCCGAGGCAGCTGTCAGGACCCCATCGGGCTCTGGATCTCGTTTTTCCGGTTTGGACCCTCTAATAAAGCTTGTTTTATTATAATCTGTAGAGGGGGTACCTACCCCCCGAACAGAATATGATTTGCACGAATAGACTGATTCAGCCAACTGCATCGCCATTTTGGGCTGCATGTAATTCTTGGCATGTCAGCTCGCGAATTACGGGGAGAAGACATTACACTTCATAGACTTACACCGCGACGCAGAAGCCGCGCCACGGGGACAAGGTGACACGCCTCGATTGCTCGAGACGGAATACAGTAGTGATTGTTCCTGTGAACCGTTTGGCACTCAAATGCAGCCCTGATGTCATCCAGTTGCCGACAACGTGAAAAACGCGTCCAAATCCATTCGTGTGGGAAGGAGGACGCGTTGAATGAGGTTGGAGGGAGCCAGAACGCGTCGATTTGGTGCAGGCTCAGGTATATATGTACTCTACTCTGTGATATTCTATGCAATGGCTTATGGGTGCCTCAAGCGATTATAATTGTGGAATAAAAGTTACCTCCGAGATCATTGGCACCCCTCAGAAAATTCGTCGGAATATTCTATGCTTATGGAAAGTCACCCACTGTAAGTACTCATTGATACAGAATTACGGTAATTATACAACCGCTCGTCACGCTCAATTTTCGTCAACGTGGAAGAAGTGGCTTTGCGGGGAGCTGATGGTCGCGTTGTATGTGTATGCTTGTACGAAACACGGTACCTTAATCGCACGTGTGAGCCCAAAAAAATAAATATGAGTTCTGCCGGGCACAGCCTCGGCCCTTACACCCAAGTAAACACACTGTCGATCTCATCATCCAACTTCCATGGGCAGACATTCGCGATCCCCGTCACCTCGCCGAAGGTACGATGACCGTGACCGCGAAAGAACTCGCGATGGCGACAGGGACTCATCGACACGGGTAGACGATCCCGAACGTGCGAGGCGGAGGACAGATCGCAGCCGTAGCCCGGACAGACACGACTCATCAAGGCGTAAACGGGATAGAAGTCGGAGTAGGGACCCGGACCGAAAGAAGTGAGTTTGCGCAATCCACGGATGGAGGTCATGCGCTAATCCTCCTCTTCAAGGCGCAAGCGAGACAAATCTGAGGAACGAAAAGCACGAAAGGCTGAAAAGAAACGCGCTAAGGAAGAAGAAGAAGCGCGGCAAGTTGCTGAACTAAGCGTGTACAGTGCTACCGACAACCCGTTTCATGATGTCAACCTTGGGCAACAGTTCCGTTGGCACAAAAAGAATGAGAAAGAACGAAAGCAGGGGATGTCCGTTGCGGATTCTCAAAGACGGGATGCTATAAGGCATGCAGAGGCAAAAGAGGAATTGGAGCGGTTGAACAAACGACGCGCAGAGAGAGAGGTCGAGCAGAGGCTGAGAGAAGAAGAGGAGATGAGGATGGCGCGACTCCAGGAGTCTGCCCAAATGTCGGAATGGCTCTCCAAAGACGGCGACTTTCAGTTGGAGCAAGAGAGACGCCGGGCTGCCATACGGATAAAGGAGAAACGTGCTAAAGCCATCGATTTTTTGGCTCTCAACCTCAAGTATGTCAATCCGCCCGTCGACGACGAAGACGCTGCAGAAGAGGATGATCTTGGCCTGGAAATTGACCTTGACGAGCCATACAACATATTCGACGTAGGTGGTCCTGGTACTCAACCGTTTCTGGCACTCATTCTGTTCAAGAATCTATCCTCCGACCAAGTCGAAGAGCTCCATGAAGACATTGAGCATTATTTGACGTTAGAGCAAACGAACACCAACATCGATTTCTGGACGGTATGCGATTTCTCACCACTTACACACATAGCCTGACCTGCGTCCGCAGAACATGATGGTGATCTGCAAGGATCGTTTGGAGCGAATCCAAAAAAGCAAGCACATGGGGGTCGAAGCGGCGGCAGCAGTTGAAGCCGACATCGGTGCCTTATTGGCTGGGAAGACATATGAGCAGCTCGTTTCGCTTCAAAGACAAATTCAGGATAAGCTTACCAGCGGAGAGCCCGTCGATACAGACTACTGGGAAGGCCTTTTGAAGAAACTACTTGTCTGGAAATCAAAAGTGCCCGCCAACTCATGTTGTTACCCAGAATCAGTGCTTACCCATTCTACAGGCCAAACTCAAAGGTTTGCATGAGGTTGTCGTTCGCAACCGTCTGGAGCAACTTCGTAAGCGACAAAGAGATGAAGCCATACAAGCGCAAGAAGAGCTGCTGGCCGGTGTCGCCAGATCCGCCTCTGGGCGGACGGACCCTATTGTGGAGATGGAAGTTGTTGAGCAGGAAGTTGTTCCCGCTGAAGAGATGGAAGAATATCACCGAGATATGAGTCCCCCGCTCGTTGACATCACGAGATTGATGCCAGAGGAACGCGAAATTGATATCCTGACGGAAGGTGAACATCGACGCGCTCTGGTGAGCTCTCTATAACCTTTTGTCTCGTCGTGAATTAACTTCGCATAACAGTTTGCTCAACGTCGGGCTGTTGCTGCATCCCGATTTGTTCCGAAAGCTGCTCAAGCCGTTGTTGAAGTGCCAGACGAGGAAGTTGCGAGTGGCGCGGACCTGGCTTCTGAAGCTCTTTACAGAGCAGAAGCCGAGAAAGATCTAGATGAGGAAGAAGAACTGTTCAACCTCGAAGAAAGCATCGCCAATCCAACATCCTACAACTGGGAAGACAAGTACAGACCCAGAAAACCGCGGTATTTCAACCGGGTGCATACGGGTTATGAATGGAACAAGTATAATCAAACACATTACGAGTGAGAACTGCAGCTATCCTTTCGACCTCCCTCTGACCCGTCCCTCCAGCACCGACAACCCTCCCCCAAAAGTCGTGCAAGGATACAAGGTTTGTGGGTTCTTTCACATCTTGGCCATGTATGCCGACCCTGCCATAGTTCAATATTTTCTACCCCGATCTCATCGACAAAACCAAGGCCCCCACCTACAAAATAGTCAAAGAGCCCGGCAATGATGACACTGTGCTTCTTCACTTCAGTGCCGGTCCTCCATACGAAGATATTGCCTTCCGAATAGTCAACCGCGAGTGGGAATTTTCGCATAAAAGGTAAGGGAAATTGTCTAGCCTGACATAAATCACTCACCAATATTACGAAAGGGGTTTCCGTAGCAGTTTCGACCGAGGTTGCCTAAGTTTGTGGTTCAACTTCAGGCGAAATGTATGTCGCAGCTGTTCCCTCTGACCCTGTTACTCACATCTTTCTAGTTCTATCGCAAATAGGATCCATGTGTTGTTCCATGTTTTGTAAATACTTAGTGACAAAGCATGTCACCTGTTCTTTCCTTTCGGGGGTACCCATGGTGTCGCGAAGCCTTCGAAGCGCGCCGTGGTCTTTGTGGCCACCGGTATTCTCTCTTTCTTTCGCTTGGACATTGCTGTGTTCACTGATGCATAATCATACGTTCTTTGTGCCACTCAACAACAGGGTCAAAGCTGGTAAATTTGTGGCGTCTAAATACGCGGGTTGTGCCCTTCATCGTATTTCTTATGGCAACTCTCCCTCACGCGTTGCATTCGAGCACCATCTTCCCCGAGCCTTTTCCCGATCACAGGTCGTCAACCCATCGCCAATCCGCGTTAGGTTCATCCCCCGCTGCGGAGTCGATACCGCCTGTGGTCTTCAACAAGACCGAAATCATCGCGGACGACAGGTTTTCTGCCAAAACTAAGGATACCACGAGGTCTGCCTGTCACGAAGCTAAGGCTAGCTTATATGACGATATATGCTCCGATGAAGCTGTTCTGCCCATATCTACGGAGCGGATTAAGTATTTCAGTGCCACTGTCGTTTCGGTGGCATTCGATAATGAAGCAGTGGCCGATTCGGATTATGCGGTTTCCACTGAATGCCCACGTTGGTCTCAGTGGGCCACTGGGCAGTTTACTTTCGACTACTTGTTCACGCTCATAACATCTTCGATGACTCCTGAGAGGTGAGTAATATCGCTTACCTTGTGCGGGCTTTCAAATCCCCTTCCCAGGTTCGCGCAGCAATATCACAGGCAGTACATGGATGCTCTCTTCAAACTGAGTACAATCATCGACTCCATGGGAAGGATGCCCGATGGTTCACCGCCGCCGTCATTCTTTCAATGTTTCTATCATCTGAAGCGACTCTTTCCCAATGGGCTGGTTTCTGCGGAAGATTTTGTAGGGGAGGTCGCAGTTACCCTTATGGTACGAGTCTTTGCCATGGGAATTGTTGTGGCGAATCAAGCAATTTACGAGCAACGGAACTTGAATCTGGATTGGTGAGGACACGAATTGCATTTTATTCCTGGTCCACTGAATATTCACAGGGAAGAGATGTGCGGCGTTCTAGATTTCCACGTCGATGCGTTCGAACTGGCAGCCCTGCACGCCTTGAACGGCGATGTCTTCGACTTGTCCCAGAACAGAGCCATGTATTTGGACTGGCTGGGACATCTTGGGTACCACGCCGAATTCAATTTTTTTCGGACCGCACAAACTTATCTTCGAAGCTCAGCGGATGTAATGGCATTCGGCTATGCACGGGCGTTTTCACTTCCGCACGCAAATCGACGGATCCATCTGCATCCCATTCATCTCCCTTCCCTAGAAACTGTATCTCTTATGCTCTGCTGGGGCTTAGGAATTACCCCGTTTCGACCGGTGGTCCCTCAACTAGACGATTACCTCCACTCAGGTTCCCATTTACCCATCCACACCCCCCACCTACGGGATGGTGTCCACACAAACCACACCCGTCGTCCCACGGCTGCCGATATTCTCGCAGATTTAGCCGATGAATGCACCTCTCGCCTTTTGCATCCGCTCTCCATTCGGTTGAGTCATTCCAGTTGCTGGTTTTCGCGAGGATAAGAGCCCAAGTTTTTCTTTTTCAACTAAATCTCCTACTTATGGCATCACGTTACACGGCGCGTCGCAATTGACGCGTTTTTCTTGTTCTTTTACTTGTACAGTCCCACCTGTAATACAAGGACGAGCATAATACTTCACTGGGTCTCCATTTTGCGCCCGCCACGTTATTAGGCGCCCGTGAATAATTTTGCCAGAAGGTGGCCGAAGGTTCACGTGCATGACTATTTGGCATAGATGGGCGGTGCCGATAACGTAGCCACTCTCTGAGTCTCTCTCTACTACGACCTTGCATTCCACCTTGAAACTAATACTCGTGAAATACACCCACCATGGCCACCTCATCCAACCCCGATGTAAAGATGGATGTGGATGAACCTGCAATCGACGAGGGCTTGTACTCGCGCCAACTGTAAGCATAAACATCCTAGTGTCCCCAGTTTCTGGTATTCACTTCGTCTTGAGATATGTCCTTGGCCATGAGGGTGAGCCGGCCCACTTCCAATCCAGCCCAATCCTCTTACAAATGGTGTAGCGATGAAGAAGATGGCAACTTCCAATGTTCTTATTGTCGGAGTCCAGGGTCTGGGAGTTGAAATAGGCACGTTCATTCTCTCTTCGCGACCATCTACTCTGTTAACATGTTCACAACAGCCAAGGATATCGTCTTGGCCGGCGTCAAGTCAGTTACGATATTCGATCCAGAACCAGTGACTGTTCAAGATCTTAGCTCACAAGTTGAGTTCGATCCTTCGTGCAGAAAACGTCATACTAATTCCACTCTCAAGTTCTTTCTCCGGGAGGAAGATATCGGCAAGTCTCGGGCTGACGCGACCGTTCCCCGACTGGCCGAACTAAATGCTTACGTCCCCGTACGGAATCTGGGAGGCAAGGCCGGGCAGGAGATCACCGTAGAGCTGGTCCAAGGTTTCCAGGTAAGCTGTCTACTCTTTCCGGACCGAAAGCTCATACATTAAAGGCTGTTGTTCTACTAAACACACCGTATAGCAAACAGCTTGAAATCAATGCATGGACCCATCAAAATGGGGTTTTCTTCATCGCAGCCGAAACCCGAGGGCTATTTGGGTACTGCAATATTCCTTTTTTTGGCCACAGGTCTCAAACCTTTGTAGCTCCGTATTCAACGATTTCGGTCCTAAATTCATCTGCGTTGACCCAACTGGGGAACAGCCATTGACGGGCATGATTGTTTCCGTCGAACAGGTCATTCCTCTTTCCGACCATTGATTTTTGTTGTTAATGAACTAAATATCAGGCTGCTGACGGCCTGGTAACGTGCTTAGACGAGACTCGACACGGTCTCGAAGATGGTGATTTCGTGACGTTCACCGAAGTCCAAGGTATGACAGAACTGAACGGCTGTGAACCTCGGAAGGTTGCGGTCAAGGGACCGTATACCTTCACCATCGGCGATACCACCAATCTTCAAATGTACAAAACCGGCGGAATTTTCACCCAAGTGAAGATGCCCAAGACCATCGAATTCGTACGTGTTTTGCCTCCCAAGCCAGTCAAATTGTTCCAATGAGTTTCCAGAAATCCCTACAACAATCGCTCAAGGCCCCTGAATACTTCATTACGGACTTTGCCAAGTTTGACCGGCCAGCAACCCTCCACGCAGGTTTCCAGGCATTGTCGGAATTCCAAATACAACAGAAACGGTTGCCACGTCCCAGAAACAACGAAGACGCGGCCGCAGTGGTCGCTTTGGCTAGGAAGCTTGATCCAGAAATCGACGAAAAAATTGTCACTGAGCTTGCCTACCAAGCAACCGGCGACGTTTCACCCCTGGTGGCAGTCATCGGAGGTTTTGTGGCACAGGAAGTGCTTAAAGCTTGCTCAGCCAAGTTTCATCCAATGGTTCAGCACATGTACTTTGATTCGTTGGAGTCGCTTCCCACGAACCTGCCCTCGGAGCAGGACTGCCAGCCCTCAGGGTCGCGCTATGATGCTCAGATAGCAGTCTTTGGCAAGACATTCCACCAGAAAGTCACCAACCACCGCCAATTCCTAGTCGGGTCCGGGGCTATTGGTTGCGAGATGCTGAAAAACTGGAGTATGATGGGTTTGGCGTCTGGCCCCCAAGGAGCCATTGAAGTGACGGACCTCGATACTATCGAAAAGAGCAATCTGAATCGCCAGTTCTTATTCCGCTCTAAAGATTTGGGAAAGTTCAAAGCTGAAGTCGCTGCTGTCGCTGTCGCAGAAATGAATCCCGATTTGAAGGGAAAGATTTTGGCGAGACAAGACGCAGTAGGACCAGCCACTGAAGGTCACTATCACCGCCGTCGATTATGAATGATACTAAACACATCCCCAGATGTTTATACCGAAGAGTTCTTCCAGAAGATCGACGGCATAACAAACGCACTGGATAACGTGAAAGCTCGTGAGTGTGTGTACTAGGCTTTGTCATACTTTCCTAAAAAATGTTTGGAGGCATGTACATGGATCAGCGATGCGTTTTTTACAACAAACCTTTGCTCGAATCAGGCACGTTGGGCACAAAGGGAAACGTTCAGGTGGTTGTGCCCCACGTGACCGAATCCTATGCTTCCTCGCAAGACCCGCCTGAAAAGGAAAGTCCTGCTTGCACTGTGAAAAGCTTCCCTAATACCATTCACCACACGATCGAAGTGAGATCCATTCAATTTTCGCCTCTGCGTCGTCTCTAACACTTGAATCCAGTGGAGCCGAAAGAACTTCGAAGACTTGTTCATCAACCCAATCCAGGCGGTAAACGCCTATCTATCCGAGCCAAATTACTTGGAAAGCACTCTCAAGTACTCTGGCCAGCAGAAGGAACAAGCCGAACAGATCATGTCTTATCTGGTCACCAACAAGCCCCTGACATTTGAAGAATGCATAGTCTGGGCCCGTTTACAGTTTGAGGAGAAGTACACCAACGAAATCAAACAACTGCTGTTCAGTTTACCCAAGGACGGGCTGACGAGCACTGGACAACCCTTCTGGAGTGGTCCGAAGCGAGCTCCTGACCCATTAGTTTTCAACTCAAGCGACGTATGTGCCAACTTGTATAATTGGTGTGAATTAATCCGTCTCCAGCCTCTCCATCTGCAATTTATCATCGCTGCGGCCAATCTTCATGCGTTCAATTATGGACTTCGCGGGGAGACTGACCCGGCCATCTTCCGCAAGGTTGCCGATTCCGTGATAGTTCCAGAATTCACTCCCAAGAGCGGCGTGAAAATCCAGATCAACGAGAACGAACCTGTACCACAGGCTGGCGGTGGTACGCGTTCTATTTACCACCCTCGCTGTGTGCTTAAATAACACCTGTTCACAGATGAACCCTTGCCAGACCTGTCGGCCAAGCTGCCTGCACCCTCATCTCTCGCTGGATACCGTCTGACGCCCGTAGAGTTCGAGAAAGACGATGATACTAACTACCACATTGATTTCATTACCGCCGCGTCCAACCTTCGAGCGACGAACTACAATATTACCCCTGCTGATCGACACACCACTAAGCAGATCGCCGGCAAGATTATTCCTGCTATTGCGACGACCACATCACTTGTGACCGGCTTAGTTTGCCTTGAGCTGTACAAGGTAGGATATATTCCTTGTATGGCACTTGTTTCTAACGACATAATCAGATCATTGATGGCAAGGCCAAGCTTGAGGAGTATAAGAATGGATTCGTCAACCTTGCCCTGCCATTCTTTGGCTTTTCAGAACCTATCGCTGCCGCGAAACTCAAGTACGGGACGACCGAGTGGACTCTTTGGGACCGCTTCGAGTTCAGCAATGATCCGACGCTTCAAGATATCGTGAACTGGTTCCAAACAAACCATAAGCTCGACATCACGATGGTTAGCCAAGGTGTCAGCATGTTATGGAGCTCCTTCATTGGGAAGAAAAAGGTCGGGTTTTGTGCTCTGTCCGTTGTCCGGTGCTCGAGCTTTTTTCTCAGAGCGAGGAGAGGTTACCCATGAAGTTTAGCAAATTGGTCGAATTTGTCAGCAAGAAGCCCATCCCGCCGCACGTCAAGCACCTGGTAGTCGAGGTCATGGTGTCCGACGAGGAAGGAGAAGACGTAGAGGTATTTATTTGGAACTTTCTATGCCTACAAAAGTACTGAACTGTCGATATAGGTGCCCTTCATCGTCGTGAAGCTCTAATCGAGTTGCTGTTGTCACCCAATAGAAAGGCTGTACCATACAAATCAATCGCCCTTACTTTCGTTTTCGTTCTGCGCACAAAGTTTTTTTTTTTTGGGAAACCAGAATGTAATTCATCGCATTCATGACCCGGATTGACGGTAAAGGTACTTGCATAACTACTTACCTAAAGGAAAGGAGGAGGAGCGGGTGGGAGGGTGGAAATGACAGGAGGAGCGGGTGGAAGGGCGGCCGTAGCAGGGAGAAAACAAAGGGGGGAAATATATGTTTTTGGGTTTGAAAGTTATATGCGCTTTTTTTGGTGGCTCATCGAGCCATGAGGGGAAAAAAACGCGGACGAAGAAAGAGAGGAGGAAACAAGAGGCGGGTGGGAAGGTGTGTGTATAAATACCGGAGACGAAAAGGGTAACAAAGGGATAGAAACGCACGACTGGTGCGCAGTGAAGCAATGCTCGTTGTAGGTCCATGCAGATCGACAAAGGAAATAGGCCAGAGCCGAAACGGCGGGGCGTGGCGCAGAGTAAAAACGAGGATGAGGATGATCGGTGATGCTTCAGATGTATGGAAAGGGCTTTCATCCCTATGGACAGGATGGATATGTCGTGGAGTTTGGGAGGCCCGGAACGTATGAGATGAGGAGAAGAGACAGTCGAGGCGGATATTCACATGAAGAAGCAATAGTACAGTGTTGGCCGAGGGACTGGTGAATAGACCAGCAGTGTCGTACGTAGCGCCACCGATGGTGCCGGCCAGAGTATTATAAAATGGGACGATCGATCTATTTGAGGAACCAGAAATGCCAGAGATGCAAAAATGCTCCTTGTGGAGGATACTGCTCAAGTTCTGAGCCACGCGGGTTGCAAGGGGCCGCTAGATTGTCCGCCAAAGGCGGGAGCGGGATACCCGTAGTGTACAGGAGCGGCCCAGCGCGCATCAAGCTCATTTGAAGGCGCGAGCTCATTGGGAGCCATGTGGACATCACGGCAGTATTCGAACCGCGACTGCGAGCAGGAGCGCAAACGATTACGCGAGTGTGAATTATCTTGATCGTAAGAAAGTGATTGCGAACGGGAATGAGACAATGCTAGAGGAGGGACAAACGGGTACGCGTTGTACGTCGGGTGGGAGACATGGAGAGGAGGCACGTCGAAGATGTAGCCCATGAGAGCCTGCGGCTTGACGGCCACAAACGTGCCACCGGGGGGCCAGTTTTGGTTCGGGTACCCCATCTCATGCGAGGGGTGGTAGCTGGCCGCGAGCTGGTACGGAATCATGGATGGGAGGAGAGGAGGCTGCACAGCAACGTATTGGCCACTGGCCCGGTTTCTCTCGCGGAGAATCGGCTCATCGGCAGCGGGGCTCCATCTCGCAGGAGGAGGGAGGGATTTCTCAACGACTTTGTGGCCCTGCCAATTCTGTGCATTGTCTGCGGCGACCTGGGCGGGCGGGGCATCGTGCGAGTTGAAGCTGCTGCGGGTAGATCCCGCGGTACTGATCCGGCGCTTCGGGAGATACTCTTCACGAAGCGGGCCGTCTTCATCGAGATCGATTTCGAGAACATCAATAGATCGTGCCTGCTCCTTCTCCATTCTCTCCCTCCTCCGTTCGTCCAACCCAATGAATACGGGCTGCGGACTGGAGGAGTTGAAGTTGCAGGCAGCCGGTGCCTGGATAATCTCGTCGAGCGCCTTGCGAACAATCGCGTGGGGGTTCGTAGACGGACGCGAGATGGGCTGCGGGTGCTGAGGCGAGGAGGAAAGCTGGTGATATGACAAGAGGTGCGAAAGCCACTGAGACCAATCGGAAGAAGGAACCGAGAGATCGTAGGCGAAGATGTCCAGCGCGAGGGACTCGAGCTTGTTCAACGTCTGGATCGGAACATTCGAGATAGTGTGCCTGATGGAAAGACACGTCAGTTTCCTATACTTACTGCAGAAACAAGGACGGGACATACCAAGTTTTGTTGGAGAATGTGTGGTCGTCCAACCATTTGTTGGCGAGCATACATCCAAGCACGATAAGCCGGAATGGTGCGGTTGCCTCTGTGGCGTCGGGGTCGAGCCCATTGCTCAACAAGGCGGCCCTGAAGCGCGATTCCTTGACATATTCGGCGCCCAATGCTGCAGCGTCAAAGTACACAGGTAGACGAACAATATACCAGATGGCCAGAAAGACGGCAGACGGCTGGAGGAGGGTCGAGAGAAGAAGCGAGTGGACAGCGTTAGCGAGATAGCTGGGCGGGGAGCTTGAGCGATGCTTAACCATGCTGCCGCTAGAGGGGAGATGATGAGCTACATATCAACACAGGACAGTCGAACATTGAACATACGAAGGATGCGAGAAAGCCGATGGCAGACTAAATCCAGTGGAGCACGCCTTCCAAACGTAGTTGGCAACCCAATCGGAAAGCGGCTCGGCGAGCTTCCTGTAGCCAGAAGTGGCGCTAGGCGTGACGACCTCGGGGGCAGGGGCTGGAACCTCCTCTCTGGGTTGGTCCAGGGTTACGTAGGGAGGGTACGCGGACGCGTCGTAAGCCCGTGGAAGAGAGACACATTGCTGCTCTTCCTGGGACTTTGCAGACATGGACTCGCCATAAGTGGCGTACGATTCTGCGGCAACGGCGCGATCAACAAATTCGCCAAACGGGGTGACGGGCCCTACGGGACTGGAACCAATGTCGGGGCCACTGCAGAAACCAGGCGACTGGTCCTCGAAGACGGGGGTGAAGGCACCTCGCTCGTAGACCTGCTCATCATAGTTGGCGGGATCCGACGCGGGGGAAGAGGTGCTGATGTCGAGCTGGGACTGATAATCGACCTCCATCCCAAGGGAGCTGTTGCTCCACTGGCTGTCGTTGTCGTACTGGACTCGGTCCAAAGCCGAGTAATCGGAGCTCATCTCGTCGTCTGCGTCTCCGTCGGAGGCGAGAGGGAGGTCGGGGCGGAAGAGGGTATACAAGGGCGGAATACACGCTTCAACGCGCGGTCCTTTAATAGCAGACGCGTTTTGGTCCGCGGCTGCCAACCCTGCGTAAAAATCCTGCTCTGCACGGCGGCCAGCGAAGCGCGAGTCCTCCTCCCAGATGCGCCGCGGCTTGGTACGGCGCCACGTGGGGAGAGAGTTGATCCACTCCTCACGGGTGCCAAAGGACGGCGGGGGCCCGGGAGGAGAGACGGGCAAGGAGCACGTCAGGCTCTGGAAGGGGTTGCCGCCACCGGATTTTTTCTTGACGACTGGATGGGCAGGGGTCTTTGAGATACGAGGAACGGGAACTGGCATCTGCTGAGGTATGGGCGAGAGCGCAGAAGACGACACGAAGATACGTGGCGCGACTGCGGGACTCTGTGGGGGCTCGTTCCTCGAGGATAGGAGCGAGCGAGCGAGCGAGGGGGTCGTAAGATGTGTCGTTAGAGGCGGGGACGATAGCGGGACCTCGGAGAGTCGCAGGGATGGCAAACGCACAGCAAAGGCGTGCCTTTTGGGTGCCCTGGGAGGAGTTGGCAGCGAAGGGAAGAGCAGCGAGGCTCTCGTCAGTCTGCGCTGGTCGTCGGGGAGCGGAAGAAAGAGGAATCGGCAGAGGTTACCCAACTCCGAATTCCTGAAAGGAGGATGCGACCAACAACAAACATTTTTTTTCCCTTTTGTACCCCACACTGCCGAGATCCGACTCCGTGCCGAGTCATTCTTTTCTTACTCCCCTCTCCATTACACTAGTACTCCATTCATCCCACTCAACCTCCTGGCCGCGTGCGATTCATAGTACATACACTGTGAAAAAAAATCGGCAGATCATACACGTGTCTCATCGTCCATATCGTGAACGGCTCACTTCCGTGGGTCAACCAAGCCCATTCGGTACCCTCAATCATGCTATTCTCTTGCGCCCGAGTCACCAACTGCGATCACCGCCAGTCCCGGGTGCTGCAATTGCGTGGCCGGCCGTGGCCGTGTAGATAGACCGCAGTTACCGTGTTAGTGTACAGGCGGTGTGGTACAGACGCTACAGACGTTTATACGGTGTTGCAACGTTTACTTGAAAAGCTGTTCATTTCTTGTTGTCAGCCACTTCAAGTGTTAGTTAGGGGCTATTGTGTACCGCCACCGCTTGCTTGCATCGCACGTCCGTGCCAAACAATACCGCCAGCATCCCGCGGCGGCATGTCGTTTCCCCAAATGCCCTCGTTTCTCAACAGCGCGCAGCCCCAGGAGAGCGCGCCCCCAAATGCGGGCAATCCCGCCGGTGGAATCGACTCCATCTCTCTCGGTCAGCTCAAACAACTCGTTGCAAGCATGCCCAAGGACAAAGTGCGTCTCATGGTCCTAAATTGCGCACAACGACGTGACGTTTCGCGATAGCAATGGTAGCTCTTAGAGTGAGCTCGTACTTCCACTGCTGACTTGATGTTTAGGTGGTATGACTATAAATACGACGACGAGGTTTGCAGCTTTCACAACCACATCGTCAGACTTGAATTGAGCGCCCTTGAAAAATATCAGGACACCGTAATGAACGAGATCGAAGAATTTTACTCCTACGTCGAGATGCCTCAGGTGGCCGAAAATCTCAAGGCATGGGAAGGCTCCTTCGCGGGTGGTATGTATCCTCTTCAGGATACGTGCAATCTTATTCACGGTGTGCAGAATGGACCAAAAGTCCACTTGCGACGCGTAAAGCGCACATTGAGGTGCTCCTCGAGAGTTTGGAGCACAGAAATGCCGAAATCCGGTTTACCAACGCGCGTCGATTGTTCTATATTGTCCAGGGTGCGCCCATAATTTTTATTTGATTGCCATCTGGCATCCATTAAATGCGCAAGTAACCAGGGACATTTGCCGAAACGGTGTCCCCGGAGCACCAGCTGCACTGGATATTCGAGAACTGCAAAATCGTCCGGTCCGCCAATGGTCTCAGCACAATAATAGAAGCAATGAAGATTGCGAGCTCCAAGCACGATTTGTTATGGTAGCAGGCTTTATTCGGGCGAACGCGTCACGTACTAAACCTTTTGCAGTGGCCTCTCTGATGAGCAAGCTGCACATTTTCACATCTCGGCTACAGAAAAGGCGGATTTCATCGAGGAAGTGACGACCGAGATCTCCGTATACTTGGGGATGTTGTATCACTTGGTGGAGATATTCAAAGGGCACGATGACTTTGCCGATGAATTAAGTGAGTCGAGGCCGATCATTGTTCAATTCCCGTTAACCAGGATACAGTGAGTTTTGAGCCTCCGCTCCCTGTCTATCTATTTACCGTCGTCTCTGGCCTCCGGGACAAGAGCGCGAGAGGCTATCCGGTCAAGAAGGTAACTAATTCATTAATTCTCCAATTAGTCGTTGCTGCCGTTTACCCGTTTGCGCAGCTCCTTCTTGTATTATGGAAGACCCTCTTGTCATGCTGTGGCGGAATCCGTGATCATGCTCGCGTAAAGAAACTGGCCCGAGAGTTGGCTGGCTTACAGACGGGCCCCGACGGAGGTAAGTATCTTTCACGCTCGGTCTTGCGGCCGCAATTCAACGCTGCATCATCCCAGGCGAAGCCAGCATCAAATCAACCCCGCTCGATATTGAGACCTTCCGCCAAGAAACTTCCGTCAAGTACCCCACATTTACCCCGCCCGCGCAGCCTGCGTCCGCTCCCCCTCTCTTTGAAATCGCCGCCCCAAAACCGATCCCGATTACCACAACGCGTTTGGCCCAGGCGTACTCACCCATCCCCATCCGCCACCACTACCACCACGATGACTCAGACGTGAACCTGCATCATGGCGGCGGCGCGCAGGGGCAGAACCCGTTCCACCCCCAGCAGCCAGGGCATCGACCGAACCCGCAGCCCGCGACGCCCGCACCGACACCGCCCCCGCCATCACCGAAGCCAAAGAAGCAGCAGTACCAGACCGACCAGACACGCCCTTTCTTGTTCCCATTCTCGCGGAACCGCTTCGACAAGGACGCGCGCCTGGTGCCGTTCGCCGTCGACGAGGCGGACCGGCTGTATAATCGCCACATGCATGTGAGCCTGGCGCTGACGCAGATGTGGCGCACGCGTGAGGACTGTATGACGGCTGAGAGTGGGCTCGAGCACATGCCGGGCTCGGAAGGCCAGTTCGAGTCGTCGACTTTTATTTCCAAGGTTGCTTTTGTTGTTTGCGTCTACTTTCCTTCGCTAACTTGCGCAGGATCCCGACGCAGCGGAGCCATTACCGGACATTGCCCTCTTGGATGCAAAGATTGCCGAGGCCACCAAGGCCATGGAGGAAGGGGAAACCACTGCCGAGAAGCGCAAGGCGAAGGAGAGAAAGGAAGACCTGATGCGGCTCAAGAGAGTAGAACACATATATGTAAGACTGTTTGTTTCATTTGCAACAATACCCTTATCGATAATACAGAGTGCTCTGCTGCCCGTACTCTCCGGCTGGGTGCTTGTACTCCTGAAATTACTTCTCGCGACTGTATCGGCGAGCACGAATATGCAGCCGCCCCAGTCCTCGGCGTCCAACGTTTTCCCTCCTGGTGTCGCTTCGCGTAAATAACATTTCTGTTTGTCTTAAAAGGTCCCGCTCAACGATTTTAAATAGCCCAGGAGCAACCCGCCCCTCCACCCCCGACATCGGACGAAATCGACGTGACAAGACATCGCGAAATCACTTCCAAAGCCGTCTCAGCCATCTTGCTCTTGGTTTTGAAGTGGTTCAAGGTCTCCCGTGAGCTAATTCACGTCTCGAACATATGCTTCCTTGCTCAGCGCGCTTGCTAGACATCATGAAGTTCCATCACGTCGGCCAGCATCTGTTGGACACCAACTGCCTGCTGCTCATCCTAAAGATGTTCTCCCTCCAAGACCTCGCGGCGATTGTCGTCTCCAAGGCGGACTCTCCGGATAACAAGTGCGTTTGACTCCTTTTATAGACGCGCAGACACATCTGATACGCCCTCCTCGCAGCTTCT
This sequence comes from Mycena crocata, assembly GCA_029281795.1. Taxonomy (NCBI): domain Eukaryota; kingdom Fungi; phylum Basidiomycota; class Agaricomycetes; order Agaricales; family Mycenaceae; genus Mycena; species Mycena crocata. Next base: position 60,871 of record JARJCP010000124.1, on the reverse strand, counting down.
TCCGGTACTGTATGCTCAAGTTTGCAAAGAACCCGCAGCCGATGCTGCCCGCGGAGAGCCAGCTGCGCCCGCCGCGACACACGGTCGTCAAGAGTCGTACTCTGCCCAACGGCGAGAAGCACGAGGAGGAGGTGGACATGGTCACCGAATTCTCGTGGCGCAACTTTTTTTCGACGATCAATTTTGCCAAGATCATGCAGAAGCTGTCGAAGAATCGCTCGCACCGGATCTGGATGCTGATCCAGTACAAGAGTTCTGTGAGTGTCTGGGATCGGTGTAGGAACGGAGACTGAATATGAGTGTGTAGCCGGTGCTGAAGCGCGCGCTCAAAGTGCAGCACCCGATGTTTCAGCTGCACATCTTGAAGCTGATCAAGAGCCAAGTGCCGTTCTGCGGACGGAAATGGCGGCAGAGTGGGTATTTTTCGGTGTGATATATTACAAGTTCTCAATGTCCCGCAGCAAACATGAAGGTTATTACTTCGATATATCTGAATTGCCGGCCAGATTTACGGGACGAATGGCTTACTTCGACGGAGGTTGACGATGCATCGGATGCACAGGTACGGATTCCGACCGCTTTTACTCCAATTTGTCAACGTTTTTGCAGGCACAAGAGCATGCGCTGCGGCATTTAGTCAAATTCTGTAAGCTCGACGTTGCACATGCATCCTCGACCTCATGTGTGTTGTAGATAATAACAGGAGATATGGGCCCACCGCAACGATGAAGGATCCGCATGGGCAGGTGCACCGACGGTCGGGCAGCATGTCGCATCTCGAGGGGCTGTATCCCGGGCCAGAGCTCGGGCTCATCCGCCCCGTCGGGACGCCAAACATGGACGCCGTGGACGTCTTCCCGCCGTCGCGCTCGCAGGCGCCGGATCCGTCGATATTCCTGCCGTACACGACGGAGGACATTGCATTCGAGGAGGAGTATGAGGAGTACCTGTCGGACCTGGGTTTCTCGGACGAGCAGACGGACGGGGCGCTGTTTGGGGGCACGTCGGCGTGGCACAGGCTGCCGTCGTTCGCGGCGGAGATTGGCGACGGGATCAGCGACAGCGAGAGCATCGCATCGATCGGGGAGCTGGGGGACGACGCACGGCTAGACCCAAGCCGAGACGACCCGGCGGTCGTTGACGAGAATTTGAACAATTGGGAGCACATGAGCCCCAAGACGATGGCGGCGCTGCCCAAGTCACCTGCGGGTGGGCGGCGGTCGAGTCAGGGCGGCGGGCTGCGGCCGGTGTTGCCCTTCGGGCTGGACGACGCGGTTGCAGTGGACATCGAGGACGAAGAAGACGAGTCGGTGGAGCTGGGACCGATGCCCCGCGAGCAGACGGGGTTCACGTCTGGTGCGGGGGTTGACGAGGTTGAGTATGCATATGGGTGAGTGGGTCTCTATCTGGTGCGGATGAATGCTGACGGTCCACAGGGTGTGAGTGGGGGGTGCATGTATAATATAGTATAGATAAAATAAAAATGCTTCATTCTGTAGTGTGCCTGTGGCAGAAACAGCGTCGCAGAGCTTGCTGTTTGGGATGGAGTTGTGGGTGTTTTATATTTGTGTCAAGTTGTTTCTGCATATTGGACGGTGTTGGGTGTTTGACCTGATGCGCGAGACACACTCCAAAACAAGACTCTGGTTGTGTCGAGGATGGTCGACCTGCAGAAGAATCGCGGACGTGGACGACGGCGACGGGGGTCTGGCGGGGTGGCTGGCCCGTGCATTGGATCAATTCCGAACTGGGCACGTGCAAGCTAAACGTCGACTCTCTCTTTTCGCCCACCACCAGACCCCCTTGCCTCCACCTCTGCTGCTGCTGCAATGTCTGCTCCACCCCAAGGCATGCCTCCCATGCTCGCAGAAGGCCAGGATATGAATGCAAACTACTACCCCCCCGAGAACGACCTCACCGGCGGTCTCCCTATCAATCTCGATTCCCTTCGCGACGGCCCTCCAGGCAGCAAGCCGTTCTATCCTTACTCGACCCTCATACGGTGACTCTCTGTCGTTGTTTGTTTTATCGCCTTTGTGTGTTCATGTCCTTTGTTTAGCTATGCCATCAAAGGCTCGCCAAACCAGAAATTACTCCTCGAAGATATCTACTATGCCATCGAGTCTCGCGTATGTCCTGCTCCCACTCTCTACCTCTGTTAATCCTCATTTCTTTGCGCCACAGTTCCCCTATTTCAGAACGGCGCCCAACGGATGGAAGGCAAGGTGCCTTCTCTTCTTTTCAGTTGCTAGTACTAACTGCCCCCCAGAATTCGGTCCGCCACAACCTCTCGCTGAACCCCTGCTTTGAGAAGGTACCCCGGCCGCTCACCGATCGTGGGAAAGGCTCCTACTGGACTGTCAACGACAACGTCGACCCGCGGACTGGTGTCCACCGCATCCGCAAAAAGAAGTCCAAGGGCGCCAAGGGCCGCACGTCAGAAGACGACGACGTCGACTACCACCCGCCCGATGGCTCGTTTGACGAGGCGCAGTACACGCAGCCGCAACTCGACGAGTCTGGTGCGCCCCGTCAGGGCCCGTATCCCCCGTTCCCTCCGTAAGTGCCTCGCAACCGTTTCTCTCTCTGCATTCTAAATCTTTGTTTCAGATTCAACCCGAATTTCCCGATGATGGACATGCGCCTCCCGTTCCCGCCGCCGGGCCCGATGCCGATCTCGCCGGAAGAAAACATCGAGTTGGACGAGAACGGCCATGTGAACTGGCGCGTGGCGTGGCTCAAGGAGATTGGGCACCTGCAGCAGGTGACTGCGGAGCAGGAGAAGGCGGGTGTGGACCCCGAATGGTACAGGATGATGCTGTTCCGGGTGCGTGGGGCGCTCATGCCTCCCATCAACCCGGATGCGGTGATGCACGTCCCGCCTCACATGGCGCCTGGCGCCGCGCCCGAGCAGCAACCGGCGCAGCCCCAGCAGACTTAGGCACTGGCCGCCGAGTCGGTTTACTTTTTACTTTTTTTCAACCTTTCCGACGAAAACATACTTGATCGCTCTGTATACGTATTCTGTTTCGGATCTGTTCGTATGTGTACTTTGGACGATAATTGAATCGCTTTTAGCTCTTGTACGAGTTTGAACTGTGAATGTTTTTACTGGCGGACGTTTTCGGGTCTGACTGCAATGGATCGGCCGATGACCAATTGAGAAGAGTGGCTTACTTATGTCAAAAGTACCTCCACCTCGACCGCCATGTCTCCCGCCATCCATGCAGACAATCCTCCCATCGCTGCCGCCGTACCCGCCAAGGGCCCCGCACTCGCCATCGGCTCCCTTTCCACGGCCCAGGACGGAAAATACCAGGCTCTTGTCTCCGACTTGGAGTCATCCCGAAAAGTAGACAAGCAGATGCTGGACAGACTGGTAGACGGAGGTGCCCTCGATTTTCATCTCATAAAACTGTTTCCTCAACCCCCATCCCAGCGACATTCCTCGATGCCGCATCCTACTCGTCTGTCCATGTCACTTTATCCACTCCCGAGTACGAAGATCTGCTGCCCAAGGCGTCGGCTCTGCTCTCGCAGCTGCGGGAAGGCCTCATGCCACTGGGTACCCTCCATCTGCACCACCTGTCTCCCACAGGCCCCACCACATTCTCCTCCGAGCTAACGCTCGCCGGTTTTACCATGCTCTCCGTTGATGATACGCTCATCGCGCAAAAGCCTGCGCATGCCCCTAGCGCGACCCTCTCCCTCAAAAAGAAGCAGCCCGCAGCAGATGCAGCCCCAGTCGCCGCGCTGCCGCTGAAGCGCAAAAAGACCGACCCAGCGACGAAGAAGGCGCTGTGGGCGTTGAGCGCACCGGGCACGCCGAGCATCGACGCCGAAGCGCTGCTCACACCCGCGGATCGCACGCGCCCGGTGCCGACGTGCGAGCCCGTCAATGCGGCGGCGCCGCGGCGGAAGCGGGCTTGCAAGAACTGCTCATGCGGGGCTGCGGGAGCTGGAGGAGGAAGAGTTGCGCGCGAGCAAGGTGATACTGCTCGACGGGTCGCAGACGGGCGAGGCGGTGGAGGTCTCGCAGGAAGAGAAGGAGAGGCTGGTCCGCGCGGCCAAGGCAGCCCCCAAGGCGACCAGCAGCTGCGGCAGCTGCTTCCTCGGCGATGCCTTCCGGTGTGCCAGCTGCCCGTATCTCGGTGAGTGTTTCCCCGCTCTACGTCGAGTCAAGGAGCTCATGGAGGCGCATAGGGTTACCAGCATTCCAGCCAGGCGAGAAGGTGGAGATTGACTTTGGGATGGACGACATCTGAGCGCAGTGTCTGCATGCATGCATATATCGATAGAAATGTATTATTTCCGAGCCCACGCCAAAAACATTAACAAACAGAAACTTGTTTCTGTTTTGTTCCTATGGGGGTCGCGAATGTCCGCACATAAAAAACGTGACTGAAATGCTATTGGCTGACCCGATTGGTTGGGGTTCTGATAAGTAACCGTTTGGATGACGGCGCTTGAGCGGAATCTCTCCAGACTCCAGAGTCCAGAAATCCCAAAGAAAACTACCTCTCTCGTTCCTAATGCTGTCGCTTCCTCATCCCGGAAACGGCGTGGGTCTAACATCGAATCAGGAGTTTCAAAACGTCGTAGACTTGTAAAACCAGTACCAGCAACTTGAAGGCAGCCAAAAGGCGCCCAAAATCACAGGTCAGTTCTTTTTCTGCATGGTAAGTACTACAGGAAGCGAATCTGACACCTTTCATCGCAGCTGCATCGACATCTGTCCCAAAATATGCTAGCCCTAACCGACGATTTAATTCACAACAAAACCTTAGTCTTTATGGCGGTCAATCGGCACATTTAAGTTTTGGTGTGTATTTTTGCTGATACAGTCTGATTTTCAGCAGTTTTGGGTGAAATTTTTTCAAAGTGAGTGAATTTTTAGATTGTTGTGGAATTTTGTTCTTCTATGAAAGTGTAATGGTTTTTTTTTTGTAATGTTGGCAATTTTTTTGACATGTTGGGAGGAATTATTTGCTGATGTGGCTGTGCTAACCCTAATGATTACCCCAAAAGGGATGCCTCATGTTCTACCAACCCGTGCCCTGTGAAACTTGACATTTTGCACCTGGAGCGCAGAGAATTTTGCCTTGTTTTCTGAAAGGGAATGGTTGAAGTCATGATCGGTTCCATAGAACCCTTGACAGAGCCTAAGGCATCTGTTTATGTACCCTAGTCTTTTTTCCACATCTAGAAGGTCATCAAGGCCTTCAGTTTCTCCTGTAGCAGCCATATGGAGAGTGCAGTGTCCGTCAATGATGGGTATGAGATGCCTCAAAATGTAAGGTTTCACAGGGCACGGGTTGGTAGAACATGAGGCATCCCATTTGGGGTAATCATTAGGGTTAGCACAGCCACATCAGCGAAGAATTCCTCCCAACATGTAAAAGAAATTGCCGACGTTACAAAAAAATTCATTACACTTTTCATAGAACAACAAAATTTCACGACAATCTAAAAACACACTCACTTTGAAAAAATTTCACTCAAAACCGCTGAAAATCAGACTGTATCAGCAAAAATACACACCAAAACTTAAATGTGCCGATTGACCGCCATAAGTCTTCGCCATATGCTTGCAACTTCAATCCACCTTCAATCCCAGATCCGCAGCTTGAGTTCGGCTCTGCGTCTCCCAGAAGAAACGAGCTCTCATTGTGTCTGAACTACGACAATACTCTTACACTTGGGCGTCCCTTGTGCATTCATCAGCAACGCTGGACAATGGCAGATCATTGCACCGCTCTCAGACAACTTTGCTTGCTCTTCTCCGCCGTCCTTGTTTGTTCTGTAATCGGAATGAATTGGTTACTTCCCTATAGCCATTCTGGAGGAGATCTATATCCTTTGAAAAGCGACTGTACAAAAAAAGCTCTGGACCCTACCGTACTGTTGCTGCAACCTCTGGCCCAACTCTGGCCCTTCGAATCTTCCGCTTTCTGGTAACTACCCTCCAATTCCCATATTTAACTTCCCCTTATTCATTCACAGACAGGGCTGTTGAAAACCGCAAAGCCAGTGAGGAACCTGTAGGAACCTTCTACCGGTCCTAAATGTGTCAACAGCGCCGGTGAAGAGAGCCCTGCTGATGAGGTCAATTAATTTCCATGTAACCTCGTACCGCCACTACAGTGCCAGGCGGCACATCTCCAACACGTGCCATACGCATGGAAGAAAATTTTTGTGATTTTTTTGTGATTTTCCTGGCCAGGAACCTGGCCAAAAGAATGCATTTGACACCGAGATCTCATTTTCTCCCACGGTGTTTCACTTTTTCGGCCGGCGAAAAAAATAAAACATCTTAGAATGGCTCTTTAAAGAATGTAATGAGTCACAGGCAAGTTTCAATAAGCTACTGAGATGTTTCTGATGTATTGTGGCTTTCCATCCACTGTCTCTGAGGTGATGATAAATTTGGGTAGTCAGATAGGGGTATCCATATATGGAACTTTCCCACGATCTTGACCCTAGCGTAGGGTTTGTTTCACTTTTCAGATGGACAAAATTTCAAAATTGATCCCACCAAGTTTTCCTGCACAAGTTGGGTAGAGTAGGTAGTTCTAAGCTCATTGCAACAGTTTTTGAGCCAATAAGTGTTTCTGAAAAAATGTAATTACAAGTTCAAAGTTTTGACTTGTTTACTGCCAAAAGCGGAACCGTGATGTGATGAGGTGCACTGTACTTAGTTCTATAACTAATGAAGCCCGCCTACCGGCGGCAAAGCCCGCTATATCGCATATACCTACCGTACCCTGTACATCTTATGCCTCATCACACATTCGAACACATAGAGTCAAATCGCACTGTTAACAAGTACATTTCGATTTCACGCCTTTCTCCGTCCCTAGCATCCTACGCGACTTGGATGGCATACAATACAATCAGTGCTATTTCGAAAGCAATACTTTTGCTGGGTCATGATGTCAGCTAAACCCAATCTTCTTGTTCCTCGATTGGAGGAAAGGCTTTTTCAAACTCTTCGCCTGCCTCCTTGAAATCTTTAGACACGTCATCACCGTAGATGTTGTTGACAGCCCGCATGACCGGCAGATGCGTAGAGCCAAAGATGACGCCGATGGCGGTCAAGGACTCGAAATAAGGCTCTACAATCCTGCAAATCGCCCTTCCCTTTCTACAGAACATCGTTGAGCTGTGGAAGGCTATCACTCCAGGGACACGTCTGACAAAATCTTGGCATGAAGGTATGCAGCAGTAAAGGGGTTGTGGCACTGGTATGTGATGCGGATGATTGGCTGCGGCCGGTCCCCGTCTATATGGTGGATTAGCAAGTGCAGACTTTGCCTAGAATTTTTTCAGGCACAGTTATTACCAACATCCAAATGAGCATTCACTCACCTTCGCAGTTTTCCTAATCCGAGCCTTCGCAGTTTTCTGACATGATCAGATTCGACGTAAGACACTGCGTGCAACTCAAGTAGCCGACGCAGCGGACGAATTTTGAGCACGGGCGCGACCTGTCGCAAAATATGAACTTGCATGCGGATTGAGGGATCCTCTATGTCGTCAAAGGTAGCATCGGTAGGTGCTTGGAATTGAGAACGAAGAGAACTACAAGCAATATGGGATTTATAACTCTCATGAGCGACGCAACGACCATTCGATACATGACGAAGGATCATATCACAGAGAAGGTCTTTGGTTGGTAGTTCAGACAAAGGCAAACCATGAGACTGAGCCAGCGACAAGAGTGAACCTCTAGGAAGGTCGTAGATGTTATCGAAAACAGTGCGAGCAGAGACCGAGACAGACTGCTTTTCTACGAGCGTACGGCGACGGGATGCGAGGCGGTCTACAAGATGTCCGCGAGAGTCGTCCGACCAACCGAAGCACTGAGAAAGGATGGTTACATGCGCGTCGGGGAGTGTATCGCCTGAGGCAGACAGTACAACACTGAGAGCTGCGAACGACATAGTCTGCTGAGTACTGTACTGCGAGCAGAAAACAAGACATTTGCAGGTGTGTCCAACAGAGAGTAGAGGATCGCAAGAACCCACGCAAGAGCCGGAGAGAAAATGTGTGAGAAGAGCATGACGAGCGCCAGAGATGGTGAGGTTGGACGGGCGTTGGATGTGATGTTTGGCGAGCATTTTGATAAGCCGTGAAGGGTCGGCTGTGAAAATGTTCAGAGCAGGATCGGGGGATAGAAATACAGCCGCAAGGTCCTCATGTGGCTCGTCTACACAGTCCATCAAATTACCCGAGGAAGTAGGATGAGAGGGACCAGCAGGGATTTCAGGAAAACGAGGCTCAAACGGTCTCATAATAATATCAGACGCGGTCGCTGGTACATGCAACGGCAACGACTGAAAGGGAGAAAAGGGTTCAGCTGGCAAAGCATGACTATACGGATCAGAAATAAACGTAAACTCCCGAACAGAGTTGCCAGAAGGATTTTTATTTTTATTTTTAACAGTTTTAACATTTTTAGATTTAGATTTTTTAGGTGGCGGAATAGTAATGGGAGTAGCGGCTAAAAGAGAAACGCATAAGACACTGGATCGAAAAAAAATGCGGGAGAGCGTACCAGAGGGAGCCGGTACCGCGGCTGCGCGCGCGTTAAATCGACAGCGAAAAGTAAACGGGAAGACTCACCAACTCGAGCCTGGGAGACAGGACCTGACAGGAAATGGGCAACCAATCGGGAAAAAAAAGGATGAAAGGCGTACGAGGAGAAGTCACGGCGATGGGCGCATAGGACCGCCCTCCTAAAGCTGAGGGAATAGAATCCGACAATGTGAGCGAATCGACGGGCGATGATTGTGAGGCGGCTGTAAAACAAATACGAAGAAAAGAAAAAGGTTGAATAAAAGAGAGACGAAGTGAGAAGAAAAAGAAAAACTCACCGGATAGGGGCCGCGCCTCATCACACAAAAATGCCCAAGGGTCAAAGGTGGTATCGAGACGAGTACCAAGATTGAGATCACCAAAAGGAAAAATTATACCTGAGAAGGCAAGACTCTTTGACATATTGGTGTCTGTTGCATGGCATGTTATATGGGGCCTACGTGTCAGCAAGGTTATCAAAAATCCGGATAGAATAATCACCAAAGCTATTCTTCATAACGAATGGTTGGAAAATATCAATGGGGTCCTGCGCCGGGACCAGATCCTAACCAATAAAACAAAATTTGGTTCACTGGCATTAAAGAAAGAACTTGTGTTGAATACATGGAGCGGTCTACTTATGAATGAGGACTCGCTGCCGGAAGATTGGACTAACATGAAGGGGGTTTTAGTGGGTATGCGGCCCATGATTGATAGAATTGGAATAGGATAGCTTTAGGCCGGAGCCCCACACTGGTTAAAATACGTGTGTAACGGCATTTCCTCCTTGGAGGACAGATTTCCCCGGCAACGACTGGCTACCTGCCAGCAACACAAGCGGACAGACTTGGAATGCTTCTGCAGACTAGGTTTTTGTTATCCCAAACGCTCCAAAAAAAAAAAAAAAAAAAAAGAGTACCAAGATTGAGAAGCGTCTCCCAGAGATATGCAGCCCAATCTACGCCGAGTACGACGTCATGGGCAAGCGTAGAATCCACAACACACGGTAGAGCAACGGAGAAAGACCCGTAGGGGGGGACGAGGGTGGTGAGGAGCAAATTGTTTGAGTCGGCGCGAGAAAGAGACCCAAAGAAGGTAATAGAGACCGATGTTTGGGGTGTGCCGCTGTAGGAAGCGGAGGAGACGAGACGGCCATCGAGCAGGAGAGACATTCAGTGGAAGAGTGTGGAGACGAAGGAGGAGAACGGAGACGGCGATCGACCTGACGGAGACGTAGGACAGGATCAAAAGATCAAGCAATTCATCATGATTTACCCCGTGTTTCAGAGCGAAAAGTGTTCCAAATGGGGACCATCAAATTTCCTTTTGAAGCGAAAAGTAGTGTCAGGAAAGAGGTACAAAAACCCTCTAAGTATAGCGGGCATTTCTTGTATCTCGTGTACTTTTACCATGCACATTTACTAATATATACATTCCTTGATTCTGTTTGTTCCCCGCCGCTTGCCGGCCTCTTACCCTCATGTAAAATTTGCCTTTGCGGTAATTAAAGTACGCGTCGATACACGTGACGGTAAATATTTATTTTTTCTGTTCTGCACCTCGATGGCGAGCACCGAAGGCTTTTCTGCGCCCCGGCCCCTCTGCGGCGTCTGCAACCACCGCTACGCCATTTACACCTGCCCACGCTGCGCGACGCGCACTTGCTCGCTGCCATGTGCGAGTACGCACAAAACCGGCGCGGGGTGCTCGGGCGAGCGCGACAAGGCGGCGTACGTCCCGATGAACAAGTACGGCTGGGGCACGATGATGGACGACTATGCGTTTTTGGAGGACGTCGGGCGGAAGGTCGGCGACTGGGGCAGCGAGATTGCACGCGGCAAGTTCCAGGCGCAGGCCGGCGCGGCGGGGTCGTCTGGGTCCGGGCCCGGAAGGGGACGCGGTGGTGGAAGAGGGCGGGGGCGCGCGCAGGGGCGAGGTGGAGGCAACGGCGGTGGAAGGACGAAGCGGGATGTGCTACGCATGCAGCTCGAGACGCGCGAGATTGAAATGGACATCCTCCCCGCCGGCATGGAGCGCCACAAGCTCAACCAATCGTCCTGGGACTCAAAGTGCGTGCAACGACAGTATAGTTCATTCTCAGTATTTACATGCACAGGAAACAAACCGCGCTACTGACTATCGAACTTAAATTCCACCCGCCGCCGAACCCGCTCGCTCCGCCAACGCAGGCACCCGAGCCGCCGTTCACGCTTCTCACGCACCGGAACGGCCTCGACACGCCGTTGCTCGCGCTCATTCAGCGGCACATCACGGAGCGCAAGGAGGGCGCGTGCCCCGCGTGGGTGCGCCCACTCGTATGCCCCGACGTGACCGACCCGGACGGCTTCTCACCACCACAGTGTGTCATGACCGCTGCCGTCGACCCGCTCGCGATACGAGCTTCCAGCAATCGCTCCAAGCGGCCGTACTATCGGTTCGACGCAACGCAGGATTTAGCAGCGCTCTTGCGACATACACATTTTGTTGAGTTCCCGACCATCGAGGTGTGGGAGGAGTTCGCGGGGACGGTTGTGGATGGCGCGGGGGCGGTGACGCAGTTCGCACAGGAGGAGCGCGCGCCGAAGCGCCGGCGGCTGGACAAGAAGGCGGGCGGGAAGGTGTTGGTAGGCCTGCTGGATGGGTACGGGAGCAGCGGCGACGACGAGGAAGAAAAGGTGCAGGTACAGGATGGGCTGGGGATGCTCGGAGGCTACTCGGGGAGCGACGATGACGAGGGAGCGGCCGCCAGCGCAATGCAGGGAGAGATAGTAGACTCTGACATCGAGGAAGTCGAGATGGACCCGGCTGCACTGTTGGAGCTGATGCGCAAGGCGCGGGGCGACGAGAACTGGACACCACATACGGACGACGACGACCAAGTCGATTGGGGTGACTCGGATCAGGACACGTAGTTTTTCTTTCTTTCTTTCATAGATCCTGTCGTCGAAGGTCCAGCAGACCTTTCATGAGCAGCTGTACTTCTACGACCGCGTTGACAGAAATTTTGAGCGGCGTCTCTTGTGTGTTGCGCGTGGGCGACGCGGTCTTGACCTCGACCTCCCAGAGCGTGTCTGCGTGCGCGGGGATTGGCTGCTGGGTTTTTGGGTCGACCTGCGCGTCACGCCATTGGCACAAGGAAATCACCCAGAAAAAAAGCGCACCTGCTCCTGCTGGAACATTTGAATAACGAGTGGGCCCCGTCGGAAGAGGTATCCGCGCTTGTAGATCTGTGAGCGGCGAACATAGCCGAGGGTGCTCGCGAAGCTGAGCGCGTCGCCGACGACCTGGCACGTCGCCCAGGGCCGCACGGTTGCCTCGGGGTGGGCGCGCACGCTCTCGGGCTTCAAATACGAGTACAGGACCCATCCGTTAGTCCCTGAACCCAGGTCGGGCTCCGCCGTTATCAAATCCTTCTTGGCGCGTAGAATGACGGGGTCGGCGCCAGAGTCGCGCTGTTGCTGGGCGTCAAAGGGCTCGAAGACGATCTCGCGGGTGTGCATGGGGTGTGCGGACTCGGAGTGGAGGGTTATGCGGTTGAGGATTGGTTTGAGGTCTTTGGAAAAGAATTCGCCAAAGAGGGCGACCTCGTAGTAGTGGGAAGACATGTGAGCGCGTGTATTTCCCCTCCAGGTCAATCCTTAGTCTCGAAACCAGACTTTATTCCGATTCATTATCCTGCAAAGCTTCTCACAGTACTATGTACATACAGAGGACTCGCGTATTTATTCATGACCTTTTATAGCGTCCGTGTTGCGCAGCCTAATAAGCAACGGATGGATATACGCGTTTCGTATCCATCCGTCGCCGATGCGCAATCAGTGTATTTTGGCCACGTATTAGAGTTGGAGGTGTGATTAGTCCGATGGGTAACAGAGCATATGCAGTGGTGGTGCCCAATTTGGATAGGAACCTTTGCTTCATGCCTTGACAGCCACTCCCTCATATGCCAGACTATAAACACGGTAAGCACACACACATCCTGTCCCACAACCAATCCTCACCTTTCTCCGTCTCCCAGATGCACCTACCTCAACCACCCGTCCAAAGCTCGCCCGAGAGGACACCGAGCTCCTCATGTCCTACTACCAGTCCCCACTCGCAGACCAGGGCATAGGCTACCGTGCCCACCCCGAGAAGCGCTCCTCCCACCGCAGGTCGCTTTCCGGCAACTCGACCTCTTCTTCCGACTATTCCTCTTCCGGCTCGACTTCTGACCATTCCGCACAAGATGCTGCCCCGTCTACACGCCGCGCCAGTGTCCCGTCCGAGGGCGGCGCAGACCGTCGCCGCCTCGCTATCGTGCAGATGGACACGGTTCGCGAAGCGGAACATTCCACCTCAAAGTCCAGCGCGGTCAGGTCACGCCGTGGCCTCGAGACGCGTCTTGATGGCCTCGCTTTGATTGCTCCTCCGGATGCTGCCCCCAAATCATACGCATATCTCACCCCTCCCACCTCTGCACCTCCGGTCCCAGTCGCTTCCCGCTCCATGCTCAAGCAGCAGCACGACGAAAAATCACATAATCGATCGGCGTCCGAAGCAACTACTAGCTCGTCAAAGTCAAAGACTTCTCGCGACGTGGGCATCGTGGGCACGTCTACTGGCTCTGCAGCCCTCGAGACCACTAAAAAGCCACGTGTGCAAACCGCCAGCGAGTCCCTCCTGCCCCCCGTCTTCCAAGAACCTCACTCCTCCCGCGCCTCTTCGCCACTCGTAACTCCTTCCGATTCCAGGCCCCATTCACCCCTTCCTCCGCAGCCAAAACGGCGATCCACCGACCTGTCTGTCCATACCCCTGAAATCGGACAGGCGAAGGAAATACATGTGCCTGTCGCGTCCCCTGTTGTCGTCGATCTAGGTCCCGACGCATCGCTCCGTGTCGGCAACTCGTCCTTTGACCGCCGCAGCCCCGCCCTCCAGGTCGTCGAGCCGCGCTCCCCATCGCCTCTCCCTCTCTCGTCCTATCTCCATTACCAACCAGGTGCGTCTATTTATTTAATTGCCTCGGGAGATTTTCCAATTTTGTTGCTAGGCATACATGCTACAGCCGGGCCATTGCCGCCGCCACCGCGTGCAATATTCAACATCGACCCTTCCACCCCGCCACCACCACGGCCTCCACGGCTGGGTTCGCCGCCCCCGCGTCGAATGGATGGTGTCAGACAGGCGCTTCAGCTACCCGCGTCCGTTACCGCCGTTCTCAACTCCAGCAGTGGCTCCAGCACTCCTACGTCGACCTCCAGGTCAATATCACCGGCTCAGGCAGTTGATCTCACAAGCTCTGGTAGCGAGGACCATGACGAGTGCGTTGACCAGCTTGTTTTTTCTTCTGAAAAGGTTGCTAATTTTCCCCAGAACTCTTCACCGCCGGGAAGGCGCGTTCTCGCCCTCAACAATATCTACTACTCCATCGACGAGTCCTTCTGATTACAGTCCGACGACGGCACACCCGGGGCGCACAATAGACGGCATGATTCCGAACATGAGCGATGGCAGCAAGAGCGGCGGAAGCAGCAGCAGCAGCGCAGTGACCTCCCCCGTCATCATCCAGGCTCCGCCGCGCATGGAGAGTGTGCGTGAAGCGTCGGGCGAGGAGTGGACGTACGTGAGCCGCGATTTAACGGCCTCGCCGTCGTCGGATGGGCACGTGTCACAAGACCGCGTCTCGTGGGAGTCGTATTCGCCCAGGCACTCCCAGGAGGCTCAGGGCGGCACCCCCAGTCCACCGCCGAAGAGCTTCAAAACGAGCCTTGCCACCGGCTTGAAGCGCTTTTCCTCGCTGCCCCGTACGCCTTCGCCGTCGAGCCGGTCGCTTGGCCGCTCATCGAGCACCCGGAGCCGCGGGCGGACACCCTCCCCGTCGGTCCAGCCTGAATCGCCCCCGTTGTCGGCCCCAGCGCAGATGCCGCGTAGGCGTAAAATCATCGCGCTGCACCCGTCGGCGCTGTATTCCGCCGATGTGACCGCCAGGAAGAGTGCCCAAGAGCGGTGCTCGATGTATGCGCAGAAGATCAACGAGTTGTATATACACGATTGCGGGTTGAGCAAATGGGTGCTTGAGGCACGCATGCGAGGTGCGGTTACAATCCCGGATGGAGAATGCATATCTCATTTCCTTATCAGGCTCAAACGGGCCTGGCAAGCGCGCGACGTTGACCCCTTCTGCGCCGCGCTCCGTTCAACCCCAAGCGCGACACGTGTCGCGGTCATCGATGCGGTCGGAGGCGACCTTCCCGCTGCGGCCAGGCGCGATGGTCGCCACCGATCTGACAACCAAGCCGAGCGACATCGCCCCCGCCATCCCGTCCCTCCCATACCCCGCCCTCTCCCCACGTAATAACCTAGCGAATCTCCCCCCCTCCTCCATGCGTTCGCTCGCGACGAGCCCCACCTCCTCCAAGACGGGCAACTTTTTCGCGTCACTGGGCCGCAAGGCGAGCATCAGCAAGAAGGACCGGCCCAACCCCATGTCCTTCGCGCTAAGCCCCCCGACCACGACGCGGCTTGTCAAGGCCCCTCCAGCAAACGCACAACCGCGGCCAGTTTTCATCTCCAATACGCCTTCGGTGCCCGGCGGTCCCCGCGCGCCCCCGAACCGCGCTCTGCGTACGCGGAGTATCATGGCGTCGCCCTTCTCGTCCAATGCGTCCATGTCGGACCGCAGTGTCTCGATGGCGCGGCGGCCGTCGCTCTTCACGCCCGTCTCGTCATCATCGGGTTCATCCGAGTCGCGCGCGACGAGCACACCCGGCGGGCCCGAGCGTGACCGCGACTTTGAGCGCCAGGTCGACAAGCTCGCGGATCTGCTCCCGCAAGCAGAGCGCGCCGTCCTCGCGGGATACCTGCGCCGCGCGGGGCAGGACATCCTCGCCATCGGGCAGTACCTTGAAGACGAGAAGACCGGCACCCTGCGGCGCGACTAGAGCACTTTTCGTTTTTCGTTTAATCATCCGTATTTGCATCTTTATTCTCTAGTCGACATGCTATGCCTAATCTGTCTGTACAATTTGTTCCATCCTCCACACGTCAAGGCTTCAAGCCCAATGTACCCTTTGCATATGATACCAATACACTTGATTTTTTAGTATAGTTCTTCATGTCGAGCTTTTTCTTGAACAGTTCTCGAGAGAAGTTAGCTTCGTGGGACACCTGCAGGACGGAAGCTGCCAGGCATGCGTTGTTGCTGGTTCGTTGGAGGGGCGAACACTGATAAAATTTTAACTTGGATTCGGGGCATGCAAACCGGTAACTAGGCTTGCCTCGCGGTATTGGGCGTGTTCTCGGTGTAGGCGCCGTTGACCATCCTTGGTTTGGAATTTGCCGCGTATTCTGCCCGCCCAGCAACATATTCTCGACCTCGTGGGCGCTTGCCGAGCGATCTGACGTGTTGCCCGACTGGTAAGCACGGTCTTGAGCAGTGGCGAATGGTTGGCGGTGGGACTGTGTGCGTCGCCCCGAGTTTGGTTGTTGGTGCTGTTGGTGCTGCTGTTGGTGCTGCTGCTGCTGTTGTTGGCCCCACTGATTGTTACTGTGCGATGAAGGTCCAAAGGACCCGCCAGCTGTTCGGTTCACAAGGGGCGTGCGGTGGATCTGCAGAAAAGTCGGTACCAATAACTTGTGAAAATGTAGCGAAATTACCCCGCTCGCTTCCATGCCGCCCACTACAGCACCCAGGTCCACAGAATTCGAGGCAAAAGCCCGGAGTTTATTATGGTTATGCTGATCCTCGCCCGCGGACATGACAGGCCCATTCGGGGCAAGGAGCGCTTTACGTTTGATTTTATCGAGTTGCGCCTGAATATACAATTCAGCCAATTTTTTGAACAAAGTAGTGGCCGTACCTTCAGTTTCTGGTACTCTTTATCCCGCTCCCGAGTCGCATCCTGTAGATCGCGAACTTTGCGACGTTCCAACTCGAGATCCCTTTCGAGTTCTGCATTATCGAGCTTAGATCGTGGCCACGAGAAAAATTATCGATGTAAATTACCAGCATTCTTGTTGCTCAACAAGTTTATTTCACCATTGGCTGGTGAGGGTCAGGAAGGGAAGCGGAGAAAGCGCAGTTGTGATACCTTCTCGGACAACGTTCTCAATCTGCTTTTGCAGCTGGGCATTCTTGTCGTTGACGTTCCGCACTACAGCCTGTTGAAAAGAGCTTGAAACGTGCTCAGCATCCATGTCCACAACCGCTTCCAAGCGCCTACTTTTCCTGATGAGACTGATATTGCCAGAAGGACATTGCGCTGGATATCATGAATCTCCTACGCAAGCCACCCAGGACAGCTTGTCGACGAACCGGCTGCATATTTCCAATATAATTGACGGGGTCAGACCGGAAAGAACGGACTTGGTTTAGCGTTATAAAGCGCAAAGATGAATATGCTCTCCATTCACCGTTTTGTAGTCATTAGAGGGATGGAGGGAGCAGACCTGATTTATAATAATCTAACTGGACCTGAAGTGATAATTAAAAGGCTCACCACAACGTCATCCCTTGGAAGCGCATCGGTTGAGAAAGTTTGCGGAAGAAAGCTAGAGCTTACGGTTCAGTAAGAACAGTTTCACACGCTTTAGGTTCTGTTCAGAAAGCGAAAATAATAAGTGAGCCAAGGAGCACGTACCTGGGCAAAGCCGAGCAGCATTAAACAATTCATTTGCGCAGTCGACTGGTCCATCGGCATTAGATGAGATGAGAACCGAGATTGAAATGTGAAACGTGCCGCAGAAGATATGGGAACCTGCGGCAGGCACGTTGTTAGTGTAGCAGATTATGTTGGGCGTAACTTACAAGTCGTCTAGAGGATTTTGCTCTAATAGGACGGACATTGAACAGACAGATACTTGGCTTACCACTACTGCCTTGTCAGTGAGCGGCCGACGGCATGTAAGGCGATTGCATTTCAGATCTGTGTCCATTCAAGGTCTGGATCGTCGAGTTCGGTCGTCTATCGTTGAAGTAAACAGCGCCAAGTTGCGACGCAGCCGAATTTGGAGAAAGTGAATTGAATGGATTCAAATAGTTGAAGAAGATGGATTACAGAGCAGAGGAAAAGGAACGAAAATATGGACGAAGGGCAAAGACAGAGCGAAAGTCGAAAAGTGTTGTATTTGTCACAACGTGACCGTAACAGACGCGCATCAAAGGGCGTCGCCGCGTCGGGTGGGCACGATCATGAGAAGGAACGAAACGTGGTTATAAGCTACAGTGAGTAGGGCATCTATGCGAGGGAAGATACAGTAAGAAAGAAGAAATGTCTCAAATAATTAGGGAATGTTCATGGAATCCCACTGAAGATACGTATATTATGTCGATATCATTCCTGGATCCTCGTCCCCGGTGGGACTACCAAAAATTTCGTCGAAGATCTCTTTGCCGTCCGTGGGAAGCGGCGGTAAACGAGAGCCAGCGACAGAAGAATCGTCTCGGCAAGCCTTGATTCGGCGGATGCGCTCGTCGTTCCAGATCTGCTCCAAAGTAGCCGCCAGACTTCTCAAACCAAACAGGAATCCTCGGTCAGCCTCTTGGGGATAGTGAGGGGGAAACCGGGCGTAAATGAAGCCGGTTTCCGGGTCCACATCAGCCACATAACCCTGCGTGGGGGTCAACTCGGCTGGACGATCGTTCAACTCAGAATACGGCAGCCAGTCTCGTCCCGAGGTTGTATGGGCGAAGTCAACTATGCGAACGTTGATTTCACCGCGTTTCCGCCGACCACGTTTAGCTACTGGTCCTAAAAGCAGATCTTCACTGTGAGTGCGGCGGAGGGAGGGCTTTTCGGATGTCCTTGCGTAGTCGGAGCGGCGCTCCAAAGACTCTCCTCGTTTGCTACGTGAAGACGGTTGTTCGAGCGTACACGACCGAAGCGTCTCTTGCAGTTCACGATCACCGTCGTATATAAGTAGAAGGCTGCAGCCGTAGAACCGGTATCCTTTTAGTCGGTTGATAATACGCGCGAGACCATAAAGCTTTTGCAGCAAGATAGGGATTTGATACGCCAATAGTCGCTCGCCATCGTGGAGAAAAGAAGCAAGGACTGAAGGAAACGCCTCAGTTCGGACGTCGCGACCCATGTACTTGTCTTGAGCGACATAGGACTGCGTTACGTGATTCCAGACCTAAATGGACTTGGTCAGCGCACGGGGCAAAAAGTCAGGACGAACTGACCTGCATGCCGCACACTCGAACTCCCAAGGATCGGCTTGTCGTTCGATCACATTTTTTGCGCTGGCTTTTCTTTTTGGCGGAAGTTGCATCTAATCCATACTGTCGCGTCCCCATCTTTAAATCCATCACACACGGGTGTTTTAAACGCCCCGTAAGGTCTTCCATGAGGATAAAATGATTTTGTCGTGTGACAGAGGGATCCAACTCTGGCATAGACGGGGCTTCGAGAGACTGTGAATGCGAGTGCAGCATGGGGGGTGGGGAAGCGCCGAAGTCAAGGGAACGAGAGCGGCTGCGTCGCCTGCTAATCGACGGGGACAGGTTAGCATGGCCCCAAGAAGCAGATGTATGGGAATCGTCGAAGTCCATGTCGAAAACACCGAGCATGTCCTTGGTCCGGTGCTCCTCCATCGCCAGGGCCTCGAGTTTCGCAGGGCTCGCCATCATGGACTCGCTTTGCACCCTACGAATGGGTGGGATTGCTTCAGTCTCGCGAAGTCGATCAACTTGGCTTATCAGAGGACGGATTCTGCCACTACGGGTCCTCCGTGGCCGAAGACTTTGGGTACCATCATCCCCTTCTCCGTCAGCATCTCCATCGTCGTCAGTTCTGGAGTCGGCCGCCAATCGGCCGCCCGTGCGTCGACGAAAGCGGCGAAGAACCGTGCTGAATACGTGATCCTTGAGCTTGGTGTTGACCGTTGTCGATCCCGTTCCTCCGAACCAAGGCGAATGCGGTATCGGTGCGGAGGGGTAAGTGGTCATCAAAGGACGACCAAAAGTGTCATCCTCGTCCGAGGCAGACTTGGCGAGGAATTGGCGCGAACTTGGTTTCTCGGCTAATTTCGCCGGAAAGGCCCGTAAAGACTGGCTGGGGGAATTGGCAGGTGTCGGAGCATCCATTTCGCTGGTAACGAATGGCGGATACCGGGCTAGCGGACTGGGGCGGACTCGAGACACAGCGGATAATGAGGGCGCGCCGAGATCGGGACTGGAAGCCGTCCCGCCGTTCAAATGCGCCCGGTGAAATCGATGATCAGTGGATGATACTGTTACGTTAGATTGTGAAAGGGAGCGATTTCGCCCGCGCAGCATCCATTGAGGAATGATATGTCGATTACGATCAAGAACAACCTCGGGCATCTCAGCTTCGTCCGTATCGGTGTCTCCGGCCTCATCCTGCTCGCCAATACCAGCCTCGTGGATGGTGATACAATCAGAATGCGATTGGGGGGCATCGGTGGCCGTTTTGCGGCATGGGGGGCGTATTTGCCGCGGTGCTTCGTGAGTGGACGTAGGAGACGCGGGTCCTTTCGGCACACGTCGGTAGGTGACAAGCATAACACCCAAATATCGTGGGATGAAACCCAAAAGCGGAGGGGCCTCTCGCTCAACTGATTCATAAAACAGGTTTTCACGAGACACAAGCGGCTAAGGGAACGAAAAAGTAAGACGTTGGATTGTGGTACGGGACTATAAGCACCTTGCAGACGGCTTGTTTTGTAAACTTGTAGATGGCGCTATGGCCACCCACTTGGTTACGAAATGGACGAAGGGGAATATGAGGCAGATGCTCCTGCGACATGTCTAGGTCGAGATCAAGCAATTCGTCATTTCGTTCATGGGATCCCTCCCTGGAGGAGATGAAAGGCTGGGTGCCGTTCAGGTACGTTGATTGCGGCTGCGCAAAGCTCGAATACGAATTCGGGATGCCAGCTGAGGTGGTCGACGTAGAAGTGGTAGCAGAGGCTGTCTCCCAAGCAGACTCATCGTCCGTGGACCAAGGCGAAAAACCTGCGGACTCTAGTGGTGAATTGGGCGCTGTGCGTGACGGCGGTACCGGTATTTGAACATGGGTAGGAGACTTTGTATGAGGGCGCAGGGTGGGCGTAAAGGAAGGGTCGGACGTAGGTGTCCGACTGTGTATGCTCTCTCTCTGGTTGGCGTCGTCTTGAAAGCGCAAAGCTGGTACACGAGCGGATCGTGACCGAGACGGAGATGGAGATGGGGGATACACACGGGGAGTGGAAAGCTTGAAACGACGTCAGGCACAGACTACAAAAAGAAAAAATTACAGCACGACATACATCGATCTCAAACATAGGTTCATCCGACAATCGCTCCCGTCTCCTGCCCCGTCCATTCTCTTGCGGATTCTGAACGTTTTCGCGCCATTGCGATAAATCGTTTATCAGGGTTTCGCGTGCAGGTGATTTCCCGCCCGGACGTGCCTCCACTTCGTCCTGCCGAACGCTTTCCCGGGTTCTCACTCTCCGCAGGGCTGTCATGCTCTTCTCGCGCCGAACAGCGGCAGCCTCCCTGTCAGGCCACTCTGAGCGTTTGACAAACTGGAACTTGGCCTCGGCGACATCGTCTGTCCGCTTCGAAGACCCGGCTCTCGCACCGCTCGTCCCAGCGGCAGTGTCCTCCTTGGTCTCCTTGAAAAGCTGCAGGGTTGCTGCTACCTTGCGGCCGATCCCTGCCGTTGAAGGTTGAGACGGGATGTGGTCACGCGCCGCATGGGACGAAGACGAGCCGCTCGACGACGAAGAATACGAGCGTCCCGACAGGGGCCGGGCAGTAGCGTTGGCATCGCTCAAGAGGTGGGCCAACGCGGAGGAGGACGAGGAAGGGAGGGTCAAAGCCCTTGCGGCATTCCGCCGGGCCTGGGCCGTGCGAGGAACGTGCTTGGGAGAGGATCGCTCGGTGACATAACCGTCGGAATCTGTTGCATTGTGATCCTTGCGATGGTTCTTGGGGGGTTTTGAGCGATGGAAGGCGGAAGACAGGGACTGTTCGGAGAGTTGTCGCTCGCCCGATGTGGCCGGTGGAAGCTGGGGAGACGAGGAAGCAGTGCCAGGCCCAGAATTGGGCGGGGAGAGTGGAAAGCGGTACGGGTGGGTTTTGTGAATGTTATTGTCGACGACGGACCCCATGCAGCGCGCGAAGGGAAACGAGCGCCGACGAAACTAATGTGGAGCTACCTGGGCCCGCCGTGGCGATTGTTGTATTTTGGGCAGAAGAATGGCGGAATCAAGAAAAGGGTCGGGGTGGACGCAGAAATCTTTTTAACCTGGAGGGAGGGAGTCTGCGCGCTTAGGACCGACGAAAGAGGAAGAGAGTGATATCACACCAGTATCTTGTCTGACTCGACACGTGCACCGAGTCGTGACAAACCAGCCATCGCGAACGTTCAACCAGCCTTTCCTGTAGGTCCGAATGGATCCCGAACTCGTCGTCGACGCAATCTTCACGCACGTTGACCCCACCATCCGGGGGTCACTTTTTTTGGCGTGTCCAATTGATTCCGCACCGACCACTAGCGTATCTCCGCGCTTGATTGCCCATCGCTTACGTTCCACCCTATTCAGACATCCTCTTCGCATTTCCTGTGCAGCCGTCCTTTTCCGCTTGATGCTCTCACACAAGTTGCGATATTTTTTGCTGGACCACTATCATCCAATCCGGGACTCGGGCGATTGCAGGGTCCATAGATAAGAAGTAGACACACTGATTCGGAGTCAAGTACAATTTTTACATATATGTTCATCCAATGTTCATTCGTATACGACTATTTATTTTTCTGCTTCTTCTCGCTGCATGCATTGGCCGCCGGAGCTTGAAAAAACATGTTTAAGCAGAAGCGCGGAGTCTCCTTTTCACGCTCCTCCGGCACCATTCCGTCAATGAGGTTCCTTGGACGACCTTCTGACTCCGTGACCAATGACCTGTTTCATACGTCAAGACCCATATGCTTGAGGCCACTTTCTGGCAACCTTGTTTGTCTCAAAAATTTCTCTTGTTTTGATTAAAAACAACCAAACATCAGCTGACATTTCCTGAGTCAGGATGGTCCGTGCGTGAGAAAGCAGGCAATTGAGGGATATATAAGGCTGCAGAATGAGTGCCACTTCCCCCTCCTTTTGCCATCAACCATCAAAACATACCAAACTTTTGCTACACTTTTTTTCAAACCAAAATGCCTAACCAGGTATGTACCATGGCTCAGGATCATCCCGAACACGCTGACGTCCGTTTCCAGTCCCTGCACACTGCCGGTAGTAGTTCTCGAGATGTAGTTCGGGTGTCTGGTAGCCCTTGTCATGCTCTTTCGGTTAACAATGAAAGAAAAAGACATGATAAGGAGCCGGAGCCTAATCCTAATATCAGGGTTCGGACTCATGGTCTTTCAATTAATGAAGTTTATGCTGCTTCAAAGCCAAAAAGTCAAAAAGTCGCATTTGCATCTGCAGACATCGGGGTTGAGTACCCTGGCATGCCACCTGTTCTGCCACAAGATTTGGGTAAGTCCTGCTCCTATTCACATGAATCAGGATCTCATCTCTTCCCAGAGACCAAGAGCAGCATGACAACAGCTGCTCAAGGTATTGTTGAATCAACAGATATGTGGAGTACAAACATTCCCCCTTCAACAGGAGGTGGTTATGTGGAAGACTACCTTTGGACATTGGGTGACCAAATGGAGGTTCTGGTTACCAAAAAATTCACACCCAAAAAGAAACTTAATACCTCTACTTCCAAACCCAAGACAGAAACCAATAAGGCCTCCCTCATACAGCCCTCCACCTGGCATGCTTTGGCATCCTACACTGCCAAAACTGTCAAACCTGTCACGACCACAGTGCAGAAAAGAACCCTGCATATCCCAATCACACCAGACTCATGCCGCACCTCCTCGGCCTCCCCCATCTCTACGGACACGGGTAGCCGCGCATGGTCAGGCAAAGTCGATCAGAGGACTACATACAGTCCCGCTACCACTCCCCCGCTTTCTCCGGCTGCTGTTACCGATGCCGGAAAGGAACACGCTTGGGAAAAGGTTGCCCCGGGAAAGGGCGCCGACAGGCTGTTCAACAGCCAGCTTTCCGGGGATGAGATGCCTACCATTTCGGCACGCCGACAATCCAAGATTCCGAGCGAGTCGATAAGCAACACCGGCCGCATCATCACAAAACGCCCCATCCAGGAGTTGAGGGCGCTTATGCTGAAGAAGGCCGCACCGAAGAGGAAGAGAGCATTGGCAGCACACCCAACAGTCACCAAGCCTAAAGTGGTTATCGTTCCGGCTCAGCCTAAGGTCCGCGCTCCCGAGCCGCCTTGTCTCACATCCAAGCAGCCAGCGCTCAACCCAAACCGCGTCAAGAGGGCTGCTTCTCCGTTACAGCACTCTTCGTATGAGCGTCCCACCAAGCGGCCCGCAACCCAGGTCAATGCCGTCCGCAACGATGGGTGCAAACCTGTGTCCCCCACCACACTGATCAGATGGACGAGCAAATTGGTGACCTTTGAGGAGCTTGTATACAGCGGGAAGCAGGGGCCGGGGAAGGAGATATCCTGTTTGATGTGTCTTTTGAAGGAGATGATGGAAAGCGTCAACGTGACTCCTGCTGCGTGGGTGTTGAAGACCGAGCGGACGAGAACGGTTGATGGTGAGACCTATTACAAGAACAAGCTAGAGTTGCTTGAGCTCGTCGCCGAGGGTTACAAGAATTGCGACGGAGGAGAAATGGTGCAACTCGCGGCGGAGCTTCACATGGGATGGATGGGTGTGGCGAAGCAGTGAAGTTGACGAAGCCAGCAAGATAATCAATATTTACGGCGGCGACCCCGCATCATTTATCTCATTCTTGTCGTTCTTGAAGATCTGGGACGAGGAGGTGGGGGAGGAGAAGAAGGGAGGACATGGGAGTGTGGGCGCAAGGAGGTGCATGGCTGTGCCGACGCCACGTCAGATGACTATTTCCGTCTACTTCCGCTGCTTCCGCTTTTGACGGGGCATTGTCTGGTTGCTTGTAATTTACCTACTAATAGTCCGAGGAATCCTCTCACCTACATTACAATCACATCTTTCTATTCTTTTGGTTTGAAGCTCGCACAGAAAAGGTTGACTGCCGCAGATACATTCCTATTAAAAATGCGATACAAATAAGAGGACAGTCTAGTTCAACTACATGCAAGAATACCACAAAAGAAAAGAACATGTATGCTAACTCGGTGTATCAATGACCATGTTTACGTTGCCCTCTTCTAATTTTCTACGCTTCGCGATAGGCCTGTCGTCGTCAGAATCATCAACGACAACAAGCGGCGAGTCTGCACGCCCGTTGCCCGTGCTATGTGTTGTGGCATTGCCTGGCACAGGCACGGGGGGCTTGGCGTTCACATGTACAGGAACCTTGTCCTTGCCACTTAAACTAGGTGCTGTCGCGGCAGCCGGAAGGGAGGAATGCGACGGCAAGGATTCATGTGTAGTCCTGCCTTTCGGCGTGCCTCTCCCTCGGCCTCTACCCCGGCCACGTCCTCTTGCAGCCCGCCGTTCCTTCAATGCCCGCACCATATGCCCCGCAAGCACACTTAGAGCCTTGCGAGCGCCCATCTTCTCCAGCTCCTTCAGCATCTCCCCGTCCACACCGCTGAACACATCTGGGTCGAGAATGAGCGTCCGCTCGTGAAGCACCATATATCCTTCCTTTGCAGAATTATTTGGATGGGCTGGGGCATAATCGGGATGCGTTGGTGGAATGGGGCCAAGGATTATGGGAATAGAAACATCGGGGGGCGTTGCTGCTTGTTGGGCAGCGGCTACGCTGGAAGAAGGTGCAGGTGTCGGTGTAGGTACAGCGATAGATGGCGTGGTTGTAGGAGGAAGGATGGGAATGATGAAGGGGGATGCAGCGGAGGTCGAGAGGGTGGCGGTGGACGCAGCGGCAGCTGGAAGGCCCCAATGGCCTTGAGTGAGGGATGCGTACGGATTCTTCTGACTCGTGTATGAAGACGAAGACGAGAGGGTGGAGTAGGCGAACACGCCGCTGGTCACCTGAGGTGGAGGGGGCGCTGCCGCAGCCGTTAATGTAGGTGCGACAGCGGGCGCAGTGGCAGGGACGACAGTGGATGGAGTGAGATTGGGTGGGTTCACACTCGGAAGTTTGACGTCGCGCGGGGTTGATGGTGGAAGGGAAGATAATACGCCTTTTGGCTCAGTCTTGACAGTTTTATTGAGAACTGGATCCACTGGCTTGTCCTTTTCCTTTTTCTTCGTGCTTTTACCTGCCTTACTCGGCTTAGCAGACGGCCCCCCAGAGCTAGCAATGCCGATAGCCGACGATTGTTCCTCTGCACCCTCTGCAATGGACCAAAAATATCCTTTGCCCCTAGTCCCACCACATCGTTCCATCTTCTGAAAATGCTTATCGGAGGATAGCGTGTGACGCACGGAACTCTGCACATCGTTGATGAGTCGAAATCAGAGAAGAATACGATGAACACACCATCCACTTATCGTCCACATGTTGGTAATGTTCGTAACCGTTCATGATCCAAGTGCATGTCTCCTGCAAGGTGGCCTTGCCGTCGAGAGCCACGATCGCCCGTTGTATCAGTTGTCGCAATGTGAGGGAAGGCTTTTCCGGTATTTGGGTGGGGATGACCTTGGGCTTCGGGGGGGACGGCGGGTCGGGTTTCTTGCGTTTCTTTGGATTTGTCTTGGACGAAGTAGATTTGGGAGTAGCAAGTTGTGGTTCCGAAAGTGGAGGTGGAGGCTTGGTCTCTATGGGCGGCGGAGAATGTGACTGGGGCGTGGAGGGCGGAGATATGGAGGTGATGTCCAAGGAGGGCGAGCGGGGTCGGTTGGTGGACGATTGTGAACTGGGAGACGGGGTGTCTTCTGGGAGCGGCGGGGGAGGTAGCACAAAATGAAATGTACGGGATGCAATTTGGATTTGGGACCTGCGAACATTGAGAGGGCTTGCAGAGCAAAGGAAGATGGAACCTACCGTTCACCCAGAGGGGCACGCGTGCCACTCGCAGACCAAACGCCATCCACCCAAGCTCCGTTTCGGCCCACCACGAGCAAAACGAAGCGGTCATCGTCCTGGTCATATTCTATCTTTGCGTGGAGACGCGAAACGCTCTTGAGTGCGCCGAGGTCTACATCTACTTGTAGATTGTCTGGTGCAGAAGAAGTGGCGGCGTTCAGGTTGGTGCAGCGCCTTCCGATAGTTACCGAAAGAGTGCGAACATAGAAAGTGACGGTGGGGAAGACGAGGGAGTAGTAAGCGGAGATTTTCTCTGCAGCAGAGGTCTCCTGCTTGATATCGTCGTGGGGAGAGGCGGAGCGCAGGGCCATGCTGGGAGTTGGTGTCTCAGACTGAGTTGAATCACCCGCATTTGGTCACGTTGCGGCAATCCCGGTACGTTGACCCTCGGCTTTCCACCATATATAATATTCCCCACAATCCTAGGGACGCGCAATAAATGTCGAAGGAATCCATCTCAGACTCCGTCACAGAGGCCATCGAGGAGGAGGTCATCGCCCTCGCCGACGACGACGCCGACAGCACAGACTCCCAGCTCCGTTATGCCGCCTATGGTGCTCGTCTGAGAACAGCTCTCCGTGCAGGCAGCCGCTACATCGCATATGTATGGCTTATGCCTCTCCATGAACTGGTACAAACTGAACGCGCCAGACAAGTGATGTGGGCGAAGCATTCAGACCGGTCGTGCCGCCCTGGGTCGTGTCTGCAGCCTACGGTGTCTCGTGGCTGTATCTGGGTGGCGACGTGTTCTTTGAATCGTACAAGGCGAAAAGACGTGGCCCTACCCCTCTGGAGTCTCAGTACTTCTCAGAACCCTCACGGATAGGACTGGTTGCTGTTGAAAGAGCGGCGTTCCAGTCCATCGCTTCAATGTTAGTCCATTCTGTGATTTCATACACCGGCTGATTGATTGTAGGGCTCTCCCTGCTTTAACCATCCATACCGCCGTCAAACAAGCCAAGAAGGCTTTTGACAAAACCACAAATCCTCGTATTCGCACTTGGGGGCCAACTATGACAGGTCCGTGCTCTGACCCCTTTCAATAACGTCCTCTGAACGGAGGCAACAGGCTTGGCCATCGTAAGCTCTCTTCACTCGATAATCTTTTCCCGCTCACCCGATACAGGTTCCTGTACTCCCGTTCCTCTTTGATCACCCCGTCGAACACGTTACCGAACGTGTTTTCGGCTGGATAAAAGAGAAAATAGTGGAACAGCGAGGTAAATCCAAGGATGAACTGTAATTCATGCATACATACACCAGTCATGTAATTTAACTAGATAATCCATAATCCATAGATTGCTAGAATAAATCAAGCAGCGAACTGATCCTCGCACGCAATACGTTTCTGGTTGCAGCGATACATACTAATATATAACTCACAGGTGTGAAAATGGAGAGCTAGACTACATATAGACGAAAACCGTCCCATCCTTGAAGGTTCCAGGCCACTTTACCATCCTCGTCCTCGTCCGCGCGCGTTATTGTTGTAAGTACCGCGATTTCCATTGTTATAGCCAGATCCATTGGGAGCAGGATACCCACCTTGCTGTTGTTGGCCTTGACCGCCGTATCCACCATATCCACCATACGCTGGTGGTCCACCATATGCGCCGGGAGGAGCCGGAGGAGGAGCACCATAGACGCCGTAATTGGCATATCCGCCGTGTCCTTGTTGTTGTTGTTGCTGTCCGTACGAATTGTGATTGGGGGGCGCTCCGCCTCTGAGGGGAGGACCGCCGCGATTGGTGTTATAAGCACCATAGTTTTGAGGTTGCCGAATTGGGCTGTGGTTGTTGTACCCTCCATATTGCTGCTGCTGCTGATGCTGCTGAGGAGGAGGAGGGCGTGGATAGGGCTGGTTAT
Source organism: Mycena crocata (assembly GCA_029281795.1). Lineage (NCBI taxonomy): Eukaryota > Fungi > Basidiomycota > Agaricomycetes > Agaricales > Mycenaceae > Mycena > Mycena crocata. The sequence continues at coordinate 32,428 of JARJCP010000124.1, read as the reverse complement.
ATGAGTTGTTGCCCCGATATCTATCGTTTCCACGGCCTCGGTCGTTCCCAGGTGAATTCTGGTGGCCGTAGTTGGAGCGCGCGTGGAAAGGGTCGTTTCTTCCACCGCGGTCAGAACCGCCGTTGTTCCATGACCCCCGCCCGCCGCCGCCGCCACGACCTCGTCCGCCACGCCGAACCGTTTCCAGATCAGAAGCGTTGAGCACATTCCGGGGTTTCTTGACACCCGGAAGGAGAGCAGAACGATGGGGTGACACCTGTTTAGGGAAGAAATAAAATACCGAAAGCGACCTGTCGTTTCTGATATCAGGCATCAAGTTTGGCAAGACCGAATAATACGTCGAGCCAGGAATACAGTCGGGGTTTGGGGAGACGCTCCCACTCATCCCCGAACTGAGCTTGATATCGAGTGGTACAGGCTGGTACACAGAAAAATGAGCATTGTTCGTAATCGACCCAATCAAATGTCGGCTCACATCTGGGCTTTTGCGCTTTCCGTACAACTGCTCATACAAAGGATAAAGGGGATGCTCGTCAGATGCGAAGATGACATTATTGCCCCATGTATTGCGGCGTCGCTCCTCTTGATTGAGATAGATAGTATACGGCGGCTCGTTCTGGCCGGGAGGAGGGAGATCAGGAAATTCGTCAAATTTCGGGCGTTCGTCGGGCGGTAACCAGTCCAGCGGCTTCGCCATCGCGTTGAGTAACATGTCCTGATCAATGAACGATAATAAAGCCACCCCTTGCCAGGCCATTTTTTTGCCGTTCATGTCGATTAGAAAGTCTTCGGGATAAAAATCGACAAGGGCCGCGTTTTCCTCAGTGGCAGCGCCACGAAGAGGAGACCGCTTGTCGAGCATTAAAGGATGGAAAACAGATGGAATATGCTTGCGGCTGCAATAGTCTCAGAGGTGTTGTTTATTCAGGGGGGAAATGCTTACCTCTCCGGTGGGAAAACTCCCATTAATTGCTCAAAAGGTTTGAACGGTGTGCCTCTATTGAACGTGATAGACATGTCCTTGAGTTCGAGAAAGTCGGCAGCAAAAGGCGCGAAGTGGTACGGGTAGAACCATTGCCAAGACGGCGTCTGATGATATTAGCATCATTGAGGAGTGTTGCTTTGGTTCAACTCACCCCTTGGTAGTAGTAATGCAACACCCAAGCTAAGCCCTCGATGTAGGCTTTCGTAACCCTACCAAGGGTGTTAGGTACGAATACGAGGTTGTGCGAGAAAGCGTACTTCTTCTTCAGATCAGGATCGCCAATCTGATCAGGAAATTTCTGTTGATAATAACGGTCCTTGTATCCAGGCTCCCAAAGTCTGATTACCAGAAATAAGCACGAGGCATCGCATAAGTCCACTAACTTACTGGACTGTATCCACTTGGTCCACAGTGCCGTCCGCGTTGACTTTAAGTCTCATGGAAACATCCGCAGGTGCTTCGTCGTCGTCATCCTCACCCAGGGTTTCATCCGCTGGATCGTTCATATCTGACAGTTTCCGCTTCACACCATGAGACGAATCATCATCATCACTATTCATGACTGTGTCGGCGACCGAGTCTCCGTTCACCGTCTCGGCAGTAGCATCTCCGTTCATGAGCTCATCTGTGTCCGCAACACCGTCCGCATCTGCATCGTTCTCGGAAGCAGGCTCAACAGCTTTGGCTTCGCCATTACTATCGTCTGTCGGATACGACTGCGTGCTAGTACTTGTATGATGATTTCCAAAGCCAGGGACACCGTCATCATGATCTGGCAGTGCTCCTTCGCTCAGTCTCGAAGTATCGGGGGAAGTGAGGAAAGTGTCTGTGCCAGGGGCAGTCGTAGCGGGTTTGGCAGGTAATGAAAGATTGGGTTTGACAGGCGCAGCACCGGAAAGTTCAGCCTTAAGCATCTCAGCAGCGCTCATATTCGCCATACGAATGGCACGACGATTGGCAACTACGTCGCGATTAGAGCCCGCGAGTGCTTGTACAGCTATGGGAGCATTCTGGGACGACTGAACAGTGGGCGAGGCACCAAAACCCATTGAGTCGGCATTCGCAGCAAAACTGGGGCGAGGGGGAAGGGGATGATGTACAGGAGGGCCGGAAGGTGCAGAGGGTGGAGCAGTCAGTGCGAGAGAAGACGAGGGCCTGACGGTTTTCTGTTCCTCCAACTTACGGCGTTTGGCGTTTTGGTCCTGGCGGTTCTCAGCTATAATTATGAGAACAGATGTTAATGAGATCCAAAATTCAGAGAAAACACCGAGGGCTATTTGGCTGTAACACGGACCTTCACGCCTTCGTCTGAATATCTCATCCTCTCTCTGTGCAAGCCCTTCTAGGATGATCTGAGCTCGCTCCAGTACAATGTGACCGTGATTGGTGAGATATCCGCCCATCCTAGGCAGCTCTTGTTTCCAGATCCTCAGAAGTGTATCAATGGCGCCTTCGCGAATCTCAAGGGAAGGAAGATGGGGCAGGAAATCATTGCCGACGAAGAAGATGAGGAGCACCCAGTCATCAACGGCTTGTTCGAAGTTGAAAGGGAAGGAAATTTGGGTCACATCCAGCTCGACTTCGAGATATTCTCGCAGGATGGCGATATCGAGGAAAATAAACGGTTTTTGGGCGTCGGGCTCCTTTTTTACTACCATCTCCGTAGCAGTGCACTGAGCTGCATAGTGACCTTCCTGCCCGCACTTGCGACATGCTGTAGAGTTAGAATCTGCGAAGACATCCTCACGGAGAACCCAAAACTGAGGTTCGTGAGTTGCTATCCCGAGCATGATGAGATCAGCGTCCTAGTCGGATACGGTCAGTTCATATTTAAGACAAGATGCGCAGACGACTCACTAAACCATAGATTACGTGTCGTGTATTTGGATCATGCCCGGGGTTGATACGTTGCCGCCTGATGAAATCCATGATTTTATGCTCTCCTTCTCCGGGAACTCCGGCGTCAGAAATGAGGACTTGTATCTGCATTTTTTTCTCAGCCGAAAAAAAAGGGTTCATGGCACAGATACACACATTTTTCCAACCGGGATCGTTGTTGATTTTTTGAACGACCCAGTATCGAAGCGAAGCGGCTAGGAGCTCCATGAAAGGCGTACCAGGCGTGATGGCGTTTGTGTCCCAGCCTTCCTTACGATCGGTTTCGGTCACCTCTTTCCCCATGGCTGAGACATGAAAGTAATCAATAGTTGCTCGGCGTTTTCTTTTGAGAAAAAATATATCACCTTCCCAGAGCAATAGTGACTCGGCCCGGGCAGCTTCTTTATCTTTCGCCTCCTGTGCAGCACGAAAACGCCTGGAACGCTGCTGATTCATCTTTGCACGTGGAGCAACACCGTCTGTGACATGGTATGCAATTCAGAAACAGGTCTGAAATAATGTAGCGACGCACCGATTGCCATGAACAATAATTTTCGCGGACGTATCATGTTAACGACACGTTCAGTGTACTTGAAAATTTCAATCATCATTTCCTCCTCGGTCTCCGGAGCAGGCTATGGGAAAAGCTAATGAGGGCATGGATGAGAAAAAAGACAGAGGGACTCACTCTGCCCTCGGGATGTGTACAAGGATGAACCTGCAACCCATGAATCACACACACTACTATGGAAAGAGAATTGCGTACAATGCCATTCATATCAAGGTATAAGTTATCGAATTCCTTTCCATTGGGGTTGGTCATGGACATGTTGACGGGTATACTAATCGTGGAGCCATCCTGGTCTGGAACTTTGATTTCCTCTTCCTCCACAACGGGATAAACTGAGGAGATTCGACGTTAGCTTAACAACCAGAAAAGGGCAACGAAACAGAGGAACATACTGATTTTAGGGTACTTTTTGCTGAGCCAGCGGAACAGCGCGGGAACACCCTAACTCTATACGTTAGTGAAAGCAGAGAATGTGGTCGACAGGAGCGCACCATGACTAGAAGAAATAGAAATCCTGTACGTCAAAGTCGTTAAAAACGCCCTTGAGACCCTGGCGTTGTTGTCGCGGTGCTATTAGGATGTCCAGCGAGTTGCGTAACTGGTCGCATCGGCTTCCTGCACGTGATGACACTCATTGACTCGATTTTCTACGCGAATCGCGATGGCTGCACCCACTACGAGCACAGATGTTCCAGCGGCGACGTCCGGCTCTCAGCCTAGTCAGAAATCGATGACCAAGGCCGAGCGTAGAGAACTCCAGGAAAAACAGCGCGCCGCAAAATTGGCACAGAAGCAGCCGCAAGGCGCGGACGCCCCGAATAAGCCCAAGTCCAAGCCCAAATCTACTGCTACCCAGAAATCTGCCGCACCGGCGGAATCGACTCAATCCTTTGGGGCCAACGCGTTCAGATCTCACCCAAAGGACCCATCTGCCGCCGCGTTGGATGGCGAAGCAGAGATTTCGAAATCACGCAGTTTGCGGATCTTTTCGCATTTCGGGCTGCCCAAGCATGGTCCCGGCGTGAAAGGGGATATACACCCTTGCATAGTCAGGCTTGCTCTACAATTTTCAGAATTCAGGATATCCGGTGCCAACGCAAGATGTATAGCCACTCTGACTGCGTTTAAAACAGCACGTTCTCCTTCGACGTATATCGCTCTGTAGCTGAACTAGGAAACAGGTGATTCAAGACTACACGACTCCTCCGAATAATACCCTCTCCCGACATTTAATGACCCATCTATCTCCTCAAATCACACATCTTGTTTCGGCGAGACCAATGTCGGTGACGATGGGAAACGCCATCCGACAACTCAAGCTAGAGATCAGTGGGTCTGATATCGATATGCCGGAGCAAGATGTACGCTCTTTCTCCTTCCTCAGTCAATGTTGGATAAATACCCATCATGAAGGCCAAAGATCTTTTATGTCAAAAAATTGACGACTATATACGAGATCGCATCATCATAGCCGATGAAGTTATTCAAGATCTTGCAGGCAAGAAGATCAAGGATGGCGATATCATACTCACGTATGCAAGGTGGCAGAACATTTTCCCCCAATTTTTTGTTTTCTGATTCCAAGTGCAGATCGTCAGTAGTTGAGAAGGTCTTGCTGAGCGCGTACAAGCAGGGAAAACGCTTTTCCGTAATTGTTGTTGACTCCCGGCCATTACTCGAAGGTACATCATTTTAAATTTGTCTTGTGTTCGAAACTTAGCAGATCTCAGGCAAGGCTCTCTTGCAGGCTTTGACATCTGCACCGCCCGTTTCTTGGACTCTTTCCAACGATTCTTTACTACCGCCTCCGCCTCCCGTTCCATGCACGTATGCACTGCTTCCCGCACTTCCATCCTTGATAACAGAGGCGACCACCGTGATTCTCGGAGCCCATTCGTTACACTCCAATGGCGCCGTTTTTTCCAGAGCAGGGACTGCACTTGTAGCCATGATGGCGAAACAGTACAACGTGCCTGTATTGGTGTGCTGCGAGACGTACAAATTCAGTGAAGGTGTCATGCTCGATGGGTTTGGAAAGAATGAATTAGGTTAGTGTCCCAATCAACACGCTCGATGACTCTCATCCCTCTGTAGCTCCTTCCCATCTTTTTCAGACCATGCCCGCCTCTCCGAAGGCGCCAAATCTGGAAGTTCTCAATCCACTATATGATCTTACACCCCCTTCATGTATTACCGCTGTTGTAACGGAGGTGGGACTTATTCCACCAAGTAGCATAAGTTCTATCCCGATGGCTTTGGGAAGAATCAGTCTGTAGCGCTTACAGTCTGTGCATCAAATGTATATTTCGATCGACGGTCACAATTCAGGAATCAGGAGTATTTTACAAAAGAAATACACGAAACTGCAGATAACAAGTCGTAAGTCATAAAGACGAAAGCGTGGATGTAGGTTGGCGGTACAGACGAGTAACTGTTATGAAACAAGAAGAACTAGCCCGCCTCAATAGCCCCCGGGCTGGTTGGGCATGGACATTCCGCTACCAGCAGCGCCATATCCGGCGCTGCTCATCGAGTGAGGAATGGCGCCGATGCCGGGGCCGCCACCCATTCCGGACATGCCACCCATGCCACTCATGTTAGGAGCTCCCATGAGGCCCATACCTGGCGGCATCATCCCAGCGCCCATGTTTCCGCCCATGTTCCCCATTGCTGGCATTCCACCGGATACTGAACCGGCGGAAGCAGGCCCTCCGTTGGGAACACAGGTAAGATACAAGGCGTATTTCTTTTCTCGCGCTTTAGCCTTGCGTCTCGCTTTCTTTTCTTTGCGACGTCTTTTTTTCTCGGCCCGCATTTCACGACGTCGGCGCCTCTGCTCCAGAACCTCTGCCATAGAGCCTTGCCCAGGTGCGAAGGGTTGCCCGCCATACATATATGCAGTGGCTGGTGGGTATCGGCCTCCAGCGTCGGAGTCGGAATCTTCCGAGGAAGAAGAGGAGGACGAAGAACCATCTTCATGATCATCGTATGTCGGGAGTTGGATGTCCACGAGACCCGCGTTCGGGCCCGAGCGTCTTTCACGGCCTTTATAAAGAACTACTTCAACTCCACGGGGAAAGAAGAAGGATACATTCCACAGATCGATGAGGTCGGCTGCCAAAGTAGTTTTCCGCTGGGTGCGACCAGGTGCAGGAAGCCTTCCGGTCCAAGCAAGACAGAGGTCCTAGAGCAAAGTGGGCCAGAGGAAAACCACGGAAAGAGCGTTGCATACCTGCATCATACGATTCCAGTCCGACGAGTAACAATCATGGGGCTGGAGTACCGCCGGCATCCGAGGTGCATTCTGAATCAGATCGTCCATATCCTGAATCTTCATCGTTTCGAACGGAGTATACGCTTGAGCAGCGTTAATAGGACGGGAAAAGCCTTCCGGTGCCGCCAGTTGACCTTGGTCGGCTGCGTTTGGATCAGACATCTGCATTCCGGGCTGCACTCCGGTCGGGAACGGGGTCTGTCCCGCTGGAAAGGGTACACCGAAATTCGCTGAAGCGCCAGGGATAGGTGTAGTTGCCCTGGGAATGGGCTTTCCCTCCATTATGTGTCCGGGAGGATAAACCTGTGCGCCTCCACCCCCATAAGGTGTAGTGGGTCGCGCCATTGGTGGTCCTGCAGCAGGATAATTGGAGTTGCCGTACGTGGGACCAGCAAAAGGAACTTGCGGGGATTCACCGGGACGCATGTTCGGAGATGGATGTGGGTACTGGCCTGAGGGATATGGATTCCCGGTCGTCTGTGCTGGATAGGTAGTGGGATATACACCAGAAGGATACGACCCCGTTGTATGATACGCAGGGCGCTCGCCAAAATTGCTGCTCACTTTCCGAGCACGTTCGGCCTCTGTTTCATACCCTCTGGGACGTGACATTCCACTAACTTTCCGCTCTCTTTCCCCGCCGTACTCTCGATTACGATCAAGATCCAAACTTCCAAATTGCTGATCGAGATTGGATATCCCAGTACCAGTGCTGTATTTGCGGTCGCGTTGTTCAAAACCTGGAGCTGCCGCAGGAACGCCGTTGTATCCCGCAGTGTACGGCGTCGAAGGATATCCAGGATTCGCGGGGGGATACGGGTTAGTAGGATAGACGGTGTGCGCAGGATAGCCCGGGTTTGCCGGTGGATAGCCGGTCGCACCTGCGGCGGGATAGCCACCACTAGCGGCCGCGGAGCCAGGAAAGGCCAGAGAACTAGGCGCTGCTCCTTGGTTGAAACTTTTGCGGCGCTCTCGAGCCGCCATAGCTTGTGCATCGCGTTCACGGGCCTTGCGCAGCTCGCTATCTGCCTCCCCGAATGCCTGACCGCTGCGTTGTTCCTTTTCGCGCTGACGTTTAGCCTCCTTCTCTTCTTTCTTTCTTCTTTTCTCTTCATCGCGTTGCCTGATATAGCATTGTTTAGCGCCTGTTATTTAGATAACTCCCAATTATCTTTGCATACCAATCTTTGAGAGCTTTTTGTTCTTCCTTGCTTATGGCGCTCCGGGACCATGACGCTGCGAATTCCTATATCGGTGAAATAGGTTATGAGGGCAGCGATCGCCTGAGATAAAGCTGTCTTGACTGACCGAATTTGCTGGCTGAGCCCCGGGAGGGAGAATTTTCGTGGCTTCAGCCGGTACCCACTTATTTCAGAACACAGTCAGATGAGAGCGAATTCGTTTCAGCTTTTTGTGCCGACCTGGATCCCCGATACTATGCCTGTCGGGGTTTGATAACTTACGAATCGTGAAGATCAATTATTCCGAATGAGACTCGAACTTTACCTAGCAGCGACGGCTCTGGGAATTCATGGTCAGTAATCGTGACGCAAATGCACGGGGGACCGCACCTGAAAGGATGGTACACAACACGGCCATCGGAATCGGCGGACGTGGTGTAGGTGACCTGTCCGGGCGCGATCTGCCCACCTGTTGCGGCGAAGGGCGAGGGAGCGCGGTACATCACAACGTTGCTTTTACGGCCAAGTTCAAGCAAAGTGGGGGCAGAATCGAGGTGTCTTTGTGCGTGAGTGAACCAAGGCTCACGGTAAAGAAGCCCGTACGTAATCTAATGAGAACTCCCAAGCGCAAGCAATATAATGGCCGCCGGGTATGAACAGGGAATTGAATAACTTAGTAGGTACACCTTCTCTCTGTCCATACCGCGACATCGAAAAAGCCGCCAAAAGGATCTCGTTCAAAGTGCTAGGCGCATGCAACAACACCCATCCGGGACTCTTCACGGCTCAGTCGAGTTGTCGGCCTGAAGTTGTGCCAGCCAAATAAATCTCACCATCAAATGCATTTGCTCAGTGACGCGGGGTCTATCTATCTAGATTCGTCAACCACCGGATTCCGAGAGAAGGATAATAGATAGAATGTACTCTACAGCACAGACAAGATTACCAGAATTTCCAGTAAAGAACAATGAGGAGAACGAAGGCTATTGCTCCAATCGGTGCATATTGCCTTAACATGGCATGAAGATTTATGTTGCGAGCTGCTTTCCGGTACTTCTCAGATTCAGACCGGAGTGAGGTCGATAGGTGTGACATCCCTAGATGAAAGATGACCATTCTGACGGTTCGAATTGGAAAAAAGTGAGCGCACGGTCAAGAGAATCCCCTCGCCACAAGAGTTCCTCCATATTTTTAGTCATTATTCGCGTCACGTCTTGTAGGTCATCGTTCAATTTATCGAGACCGGAACCACTGGCAGCAGTTGCAGTTCGAGTATCGCGGTATAGTCGCGCCGTTTTGGACATGAAGGTGTCTAGATGCCAGTAAGCAAAGAATTTCAGGCAGACAATGACGTGTTCGTACCGAAACCGACGAAAGCATATGGTTTACGAACGGCTTCGACTTTGGGGCCATAGGTAGTTGCAAACTCCTTGGATAGTTCGTCGAGGTACGAGAACGCCAGTTTGCGGGGATATGATTTGTCGGCGATCGTCAGAAACACAACGTTGTCCGTTATGAGGTAACTGGGAATTCGTCAAAGGTTAACGGTTTGCAGATAGTTTCGGAAGAACAGACTGTAATGTGTATTGGCCACTCTCAATAGAGCACCGGGGCTCGGAGTTGGGCGTGATACGGCGAAAAATGAGTTTCGACTGCTGTTTGTGTTCTTGCAGAGCTTGTTCGGTCTGGAACAACTTGGGATAAGAATAGAGGACAGAAGGGCGGGACATAGACTAGAACCTGCTCGTCGTCGACACTTGCTGCAAGAGGAAGAGCATCTGACGCCCGCACAATAATTGTAGAGCGCACCATGGCAGTCTGGAGAAGGGGCTGGGCGGTCCACGTGCCGATCCTTCACCCATCAATGCACATGTACTATCACTACCTCCGGCAGATTCAGCCCTGAGCCGACCATATAAAGCCACCATCTTTCACATTCCCAACTATATCCCACTATCCATCTACCTCGATGTCCTCCCTGTTTGATGTGAAAACCCAACTCACCTTCTACGGCGCATATCACTCAAACCGCGTCAATGTCGCTATCCACATACTATGCGTTCCCCTGTTATTATGTCCGCAGTCTTCAATTCCTGCCCTGTAAAATCCGAATACTGATCATCCATCCTCAGGGTACCGTGTCCAGTATTTTCTTTTACAGTTTCCGCGTCCAACAGGCGATTCCTAGGTCCTTCCAAGTAATGGCGTCTGAAATCCCGGTTCCGGCGTTCCTGCCTGCTCTCCACCACTCCTTCTCGGACTACCTCGTCTTTGACTTGAACTACCCTGCCATCCACGCCGCACTCTATTTGGCGTATTATTTCGCTCTCGAACCAGTTGCGGCCGTGCGTCATTTACGTCCAAATATCCTCCAGTAGAGAACTCATACCATGTGTTAGTTGCTGTACGCCCCGCAGATGTTCCTGTCACTCCTGACCGCAACGGCATATTCTCTCTCCGCAGGCCACGTTACGCAAGCCATAATCCTGCATGCGTTTTCCTGGGTTGCCCAGTTCTTGGGACATGGCATCGCCGAAAAACGTGCTCCAGCCTTGTTCGACAACCTTGTCGGAGGTGTGTTGTTATCGTCTCATTTCCTTGTTTCATAAATCAACGTGCGTCTCAGCCGTGGTCCTCGCGCCATTCTTCGTCCATCTGGAAATTCTCTTCAAGCTCGGTTACCGCCCTCAGATGCACAAGGAGCTGAACAACGAAATTGGCAAAGAGATAACCAAGATTCGCAAGGCTAATGGTGATCAGCGGCGCGCCGCTGCCGCCAAAACAAACTAATATTTTCTGAATACTAATCAATGTAATTCCCATGTATTCTGGATACATTTCTACTCTAGGTACATCATACAATGTCAATTGATCAGACTGGCGGGAGGAGGGAGCACCGGCTCCCCTAAGGCAGTAACGTATGCGGAGGAAAGTCCGCCGTCCACTTTGAAATCGGTACCCTAAAACGTACGATGAGTATTTCCCTTTGAAGATAGCGATGACTGAAGGTGTCGCGTACGGTCATATAGCTACTGTCGTCGCTGGCGACTGCGAGGACGTGAGATTGAATCCTAGCCAGATGCGCAAGGTCATGAACGTACGGAACAGCGCTGCCTTGGCCAATTCGACGGCTTCCCCGAAACGTCCCATAGGGAGATGGATCATGCGACGATCTCTTTTCTCCGCGGTATTGAGAAAGTCCATCAGGAGCGCTAGACAGTATAGTCAGATACGATGTATCTACGGCAGAATGCAGGCCCTACGCGTTTTCAGGGGCCCCCTGGGTATCTCAAGCTCAAATAGCGACCAATATAAGCAATGGTGTACGTACGGGCAGAGAGAGTTGACACGGATGCCTTCCTTCGCGTGGACCATGGCCAACTCACGACTCATAGCGAGTACGGCTCCCTGCGAATAAATATTGAATCGAAAGTATGGCATAGAACCAGTGATTAGATACTTTGGAGGCAGTGTCTGAGGGCAACGATATTGAAATTGGTTTCAGGAGTATGTTTTTGTGGCAAGACTTACAGGCTAATTGGGGAGTCGCAGCGCCCATCAGCGCAACGAAACTGGCTGTATTTATTATGCTCCCGCCAGTGTGGAGTCCTTTGGATTCATCCGTGGCGTTTTCACGCATTGCGAGGATGGCATATTTGCATCCCCACCAGACACCTTTCAGATTGATAGTCATGGTCAGGTCCCAGATACGTTCTTCGGTATTCAGAGCATTATCATCAGCGGAATGCATGATTCCTACTCACGCATCAGAATCATTATCAGGAAACCCAGGCCTTATACTCACCAGCATTATTAAACTACAAGGTAATCGCCTGGTTGTAAGATGTGAGACGTGGTGGGTTCAGGCCTCACCATAACGTCTAACCGTCCAAACTCTTTCACAGCAAGATCGACAGCGGCCTAGATCACCATTTATCAGACAAAAAGAGGCCCAGAGAATATATAGAGGCGAAGAAGGTGAGCGCACCTTGATGTCCGCTTCTTTTCCAACGTCGGCCTTGGTCGCCAAAGCCTTGACATTAGGAAACCGCTTCGCGATCATAGCCGCGCCTTTCTCGGCACCTTCCAGGTTGATATCGACGAGCATAACATTGGCTCCTTCCTGCGCAAACAAGACGGAGGATTCCAATCCGATACCGCTGTACGCAGAGTTGTAATCCTGCTCTTCATCGGTAAGTAACTTCAATGGAACAGACTCACGATCCGGCGCCAGTGATAAGAGCGACCTAAGACAATGTAATGAAGAGTTCAGAGACAACGGGGATCCCTCTTACTTTGTTCTCGAGACGGCCGGGCATTCTGATACTTAGTGGTAGTAGAGAGAACTTGATAAGATTAGAGCGCGATCATCGGCTAACGCGATCCCGTGATGCGACAGAAACCATCAGATGACATATAGTATTAATACTCGTCTTGCGAATCTCCATCCTTCCATTTCAATGATTCGGGAAAAGATGCCGGATAACTGCCACTTCCACTTCCAAACATGTCGAAAAAGTCCTTTACGGCCCCTGGCAAGGATCCCAAAGAACTTGCCAGAGAAGGCTCTTCCAGTTCACGTTCCACCGAGGACTCAGGGTGGATATGTTCAATCACCCGAGGCAGAACAGGGGGAGGATCGTCATCGGACTCTGTTTCGGAGTCGTCCCTGTCAGCTACCAGATTACCTATCGGAGGCAAAGGATCCTCAAACATATCCATTGACTGAGCGTTTATGTCTGAGGTTTGAGCAATTGGGGATAACAGCTGGCCGCAGTCCGCCCCTCTGTACAGAGTGAGTGAAATAGCAACTTTGAGATTACGAAATCCGCCCACATTCCCTGGGCTTGACTGGCACACGTTCCTCCGTTTCGAGGTATCAATTCCAGCTCGAACTGGCTCTGCGAGCTGGGGACAATTTCATCCTCAATGACATCGACTGTATGCGGCACTGAATCGCAGGCGTATTCTCCGTCCACGTGAACTGGCAGCAGCCATTGCGACTGAGATGAGGGGACAACAAATCCATCGTCATCCCGCTCGATAGAAGTAGGCAACATATACTGAGACTGCGATGAAGGCACAGGCTCGACACCGGCGCTCCGAAATCGGCGGGGTGAAGGCGGGGAGAGAGATAGATATTGAGACTGAGACGAGGGAACGGGATCGTCAGGTTGGGACGCCGCCGGTCCTGGCGCTCCAGCCACCAAAGATTCACTGAGGAGGGAGTTGACTGGAGCTGGAGATGATACGTTGTGAGATTGAGAGGACAGGGGAGTGGAAGAGGACAAGAAATCATTGTCTCGTGTATCATGCGCAGTGTTGCGTAGACTGTGTTTCCCATCATCGGGATGATCCTGAGACACAGAAGGTGGAGTTGCAAATGATACAGCTTTGCCCTTTGCATTGTTAGGTTTTCCTCGTGGCGTTCGCTCCACGGAGGCGTTTCGTCTCGAAGACGGGAAACGAACACTGCAGTGAGAGGGGTCTGAGTTGCGTGACCCGGGGGTTTCAGTCCCAAGCGAGAATGAAGCAAGTGAATTGCTTTTCAGGCGAGGTGCATGGGAAGCGTCAAAGGCTCCAAAAATGGTCTGGGTTTGCCCACAATCGAGGCTTATAGGGAAGTCCCCTTCGAATAGGGGGCCGCTCGTAGCAGCAGCACGACGGGAAGTACCGCCACTGGTTCGAGCTGGCGCTGTTGAATGAGAGCCTCGAGTAGAAAAGTCCAACGATCTCTGTTTCTGTTCCTTTTTCTCCCTTTTCACAACCTGCGCCGCTTCGTCTAGATCCTCTGCAGCGTGGCGCTTTCTTTTCGCTGAGAGGTCTGAATGTAGAGGTGGATTGGCCTTGCGCTTCTTCTTTGGAGGAACACGCGTGAAGTAGGATGTGATTGGTATTTCGCCAGCCGGATGCATCTCATATGTATGTTGTGTGATTCCGATGGTTGGGTGAAATGTAAAGAAAGTAAGCGTGACTCGGACAGAGCGCTGAGCGTGGCCTGGGGAAAGTGAGCGTGGCCTGGGAAAAACGCGTTAGGTCTTGCTTGTAGTGTCGTGTTTGTCCTTCCACCGTTTCTCTCCTGCATGTCCGATTCTCCTCAGGCCAAGAAAAGAAAGATGTCTCCCATCGAACAAACTCAAGTGGCCCCAGTCTCTAATCTACTTATAAAACGCCTCTCAGAGAAGGCAAAAACTCCCACCAGAGGTTCATCACTGTCCGCCGGATATGACTTGTATAGGTTAGTTCACGACGCGTTTTATCGCCCAGTCCACGCGCCTTACTCTGGTTACCTCTCAAGCGCAGAGAAAAAGACTGTCCCCGCCCACGGAAAGGCTTTGGTAGATACCCAACTCTCAATTGCAGTCCCCGCCGGAACATACGGACGCGTCGCACCGCGAAGCGGCCTCGGTAGGTCCGGTCAACACGATTCGGCCCAATCCATATCAAGCATTACCCATAGCCTCAAAATTTATGGTTGATACCGGTGCAGGCGTCATAGATGCAGATTATCGCGGTGTTGTCTTTGTTCTGCTGTTCAATTATTCAGACAAAGACTTTGAAGGTCCTTCTTCCATCTTTTCTTGGGCGTGTTGTCACTCAAAAGGCCGATAGTGGAAGAAGGGGACCGAGTCGCGCAGCTCATTATTGAGCGGATTCTTACCCCTGAAATCCTTGTAGTAGAGGCGCGGATCACATTTACATTCGCAACGTCATCTAACTGCCTAATTTTAGGACCTCGATGAGACCCTTCGTGGAGCTGGTGGTTTCGGCTCCACGGGAGGACATGTTTCTCTTTGAAGTCCCTGTCCAGACCACCTCTCTTTGCTGGGAAATCAACTCTGTACATCTATTCTGAATTGCTCAATAACTTCTTTTGCGTGTAGAGCTGCAGAACGAGGACTCATGTATGGCCGGGCATCACGGCGAATGAGCTAACTTGAAGAGGCCGCGATCCCAATCACAACCTAAGCTCCGAATCAGTTAAATAGCGTCATACCCTGCATGTTATGTTGAACCTTACCTCTCGCAGCTGCGATTGAGACAATATTTGCCTATCTGCTACTACCCTACTATCATGGCCGAGAAGACTGAAGCATATGTTCACAGCGCTTCCTGCAACGGTTCGCTGGACACAGAGTCGGGTCCGCATCCGAAACCTGAAGAACATGGTGAGCACAAACTGGTGCGCCAGCTGAAAAATCGTGAGTAAACCAGGAAACGCTTGAAGAGAAACACTTAGTATGGGCTTTCAAGGTCACATTGCGATGATTAGGTGCGTCGCTACAGTCCATAATATCAAAGTCGCTCAACAGCATTGCAGTATTGGCGGTGTGTTCCATTATTCTTGATCATTTGGCCATAGCCAATTTAGGACAGGGGTAATCGGAACGGGATTATTTTTGAGTACAGGCAAGTCGCATCGCGCTCGCGCGGTCCATCAAGTTCATTTCTATCTAGCAAACGCGCTCCGCTTTGGAGGGCCTGTCGGTACTTAGTGGTTTTTATCAGTCATGTCATTATCTTTATACATCGATCGCAGGCCTCCTCCTCGGTTACCTTGCCGTCGGCAGTATCACATACTCGGTCATGTACACATTTTCTTATCTTCTTCACCTCCGTGGCTAAGCCTTTCCCAGGATATCTCTCGGTGAGTCCCTTGTATGATTTTTAATAATCTTCGACATCAAAATGGCAAAATCTATGAAAGGTGAGATGATAGCATATCTACCAATTCCAGGGGGGCATATCAAGCTTGCTGAGCGCTTTGTATGTTCTGCCGCTCTATGAAATATGGCCAAATTTATCGAACGGTCCAGGTCGATCCTGCGTTTTCGTTTACCATGGGATGGAACTACTGGTACGAGTCTCGTTTGAGCGCCAGACTGAGTTAAGACACAACTATCAGGTATAATTGGACGGTGGTTCTACCTGCTGAATTATCGGCCGCGTACATCTCTTCGTTTTCCATGCGAAAGGGGAGCAGCACTGATGCCTATTCTAACAGAGCTGTCTTGATCAACTACTGGAACAAATCTGTAAATAATGCGGTAATTTTCCTTCCAACTATTGAGGAAGATCCCTGATTGCATTTAGGCCTGGGTGACTATTGTCATGGTCATAGTCATTGCAATCAACATGTGCGGTGCCGGCGTATACGGAGAGGCAGAATTCATTTTCGCGTAAGTTTGGAATGTCGCGCTATCCTTTTTCTTCTCTTTCTGGGTTCTCAACGATGCGCCAGGTCGATCAAAGTTGTTACAGTTGGTATCTTTTCCCTTTTGGAAGCACGCAAAGTTAACATTGGCCAGATCACCGGCTTAATTGTCTTCGGTTTGGTTTTAGACTTGGGAGGTGGGTGGATTCAAAATGTTCATTTGGGCTACTCAAAGGTTGACTATGTACCACACAGGAGGTCCAAATCACGACCGGTCAGTTGCATTCCGTGTACGTATACGAATGTCCATGTTGACGAAATTAGAATTGGGTTTCGATACTGGAAGGATCCTGGTCGGATCTGCTTTCAAGCAGGAATACGGACGACTGAATGAGTTGTTAGGTCCCTTTGTGCAGTATCGAGGGATTTCGGGGGCCAAGGGTAGATTCTTGGGATGGTGGGCAGTTATGACTCAGGCTGCCTTTTCGTACATGTGCGTTCTCATCATTTCCCCCGTGGTACAAGCTGAGACTACTTCAGCGGGACTGAGATTGTAGCGATCGCTGCTGGTGAGGCGAAGAATCCCAGACGCAATCTTCCTAAAGCGATCAGAAGGGTGTATATCCGGTACGCACGATTGCCTGGTTTTAAACAAATACGGTGAGCTAAGTAAATAATGCAATTAGAATTCTACTGTTTTATATTGGTCAGTCTATCAATGCGTTTTTGGGCCTTTCTGCGTTAAGACACCACATAGGCGGCGTCATTATAATAGGCCTTCTTGTTCCTTCTAGCGACCCAGGCTTAAATCTTGGTGATGGTACTGCGGCAAGCTCTCCGTAGGCGGAAATATTTCTGATTTATGCATGTCTCACAAATCTCTAGATTTGTCATTGCCATCCAACGGTAAGCCCCATTTACAGGGTCTTGCCTTCCACAGTCTGAACGAAATTGTGCCAGTTCCGGAATCAAAACTCTGCCTTCGGTTGGCTGGGACTCACTGCGTTTCAAGGGCCCGTCGGAACAGGCTGTGCCGACCCCCCGTCAGCAAAGGTCGGCAGACCTGATGGTAGACCTAGTTTGCCGCCCCATGCCGACCTTATGTTTTCATTGTGTCCTCCAGATGAGGAGTCTCTCTCCAGCAATATTTGCAGTGAAGGGTGTCCGAGGGTCGACCTGAGTCTAAATATGTCGCACGGCGGCAATGCGGCGGTGCCGAAGCCAAAAAGCCGAGGCATCCCAGCTCTCTGTTGCTTTTCGATTCTCTTGAACTACTTGTTGCACAGAAGATTAAGGACTGAGACAAATCGTCGAAAGTAGCTCCTCCATGGCGGGTGCTGACTTGAGCACTGGATCGCCGACCCTGATGGTGACCCGCCAGAAGTTCTCACAATCAGAATTAAGCTCTTGTGTCACCTAAATATAAACCAACCAGTAGGGCCGCCATTCCCACGAACGCAAGCAAGAGGTAGGGTTGTAACATGCGTGCTGAGATAGATTCACATTTGTCTTGCAGTGATGTCAATGGAGCAACCCAAGGTAGGCGCACTTGGTGGACGCAGCGGCGGCAGATGTCGACAAGTTGTCAGTCCAGCTCGGCACATCTGTGCCGATCTGATGTCCACAGCCTTTGCCGCCGCTGGTCGGCACGCGTCGGCAGGTGTCAGCCCAGCTCGGCAAGCTGGGTTGACGGGGCCGTGGAACGCAGTGACTCTCTTCTCCACCTATATACTGATTTATTGCTACAGATCATAAACGCATGTCTGCTTACTTCTGCGTGGAGTGCAGGATCAAGCGACTTATACACTAGTTCGCGAGCGCTCTGTTAGTCTACGCTTTTTGAGTCTCTTTGACCACGAAAGACTAACTGCCCAATTAAGATGGCTTGGCGGCGGCTGGCAATGCACCGAAAATCTTCTTGAAAACCCTTCCGAATGGTCTTCCCATAGCCTCACTGTCATTCTGTGCGGCATTGTCAGTCGCTCACTTTATTGGTCGAGCGTCCCCAAAATGACTGTGCTTCGATTTAGCGCTCTTCTGGCTTACATGGGCGTAAAATCTGGTTCCGGGAAGGTGTTCACTTATTTTTCAAATATGACCTCTGTGGCAGGAATGACGACTTGGTTCGGCAGGTCAATCTTTTGCGAATGGTGCTGCAATTAAATGTTTGGTCTGTACAGGGATCTGTGTTACATACATCCGATTCTATGAGGGAATGAAGGTAAGTCGCCGCTCAAATAATGTTATGCCGTTTGTCATCTTGCCGCTCGAAGGCGCAAGGTTATGCAAGAAAACATCTGCCATTTGCATCAGCGCTGCAACCATATGCTGCCTGGTACGGAATGGTTTTTTGCCTCTTGATCTGTTTCGTGAGTCGGTAGCATATCGCAACCTCAGCTCGCTAACCGGCGAATCTAGTTCAGTGGATGGGCCACTCTCCTTCATGTGAGTAGCACACATCCGTACCGAGGAACCTTCCTGATTTTCTTTACAAGAATAACTGGGATGTGGCAATATTCATAACCAATTATCTCCCTTTCGTCCTTTTCCCGATTCTATACGGCAGTGCGAAGTTGTACTATTGGCGGAAAGGCAAGACAGCTGCCTGGGTCAAAGCTGAAGACATGGACTTCGTCACAAACATTGCTGAAATAGAGGCAGACTCGTAAGATAATCATTCGGATTCTGCCTAAAGCGGCTAAGTCCAAATCCCAGATACGATGATCCTCCGCCGAGGAATGCCTTCGAGCGTTTTTGGGCGTGGCTTATGTAGCTCAAGGATACGATGCGGTGATCTTGCGCGTAGTGTAAATCCGAGTTGTGTCAGAGAAGTAAAGACAGAGATATCCTTACATTAGTCCCCGAATCACTGGCACTTGTCAGCGTCCACGATATAAAATCCGTCACGAGTGCGCGCCGCGTGTTTCAGTAACGAGGGGCCATGGCGGGATAATTTATGGGCTGGATCAATGTTCGGTGTCTGTCCGCCAGGATCGTCGCTCCCGACCGCGTTGATGTGCCTTGTGTTGACAATTTTTACAGCCTCTACTAATCTGATGAGTTCTTCCAGGCCTGCCTTGAGCTGACCGTACTCTGGAGTATCATTTTCTGGGGGTATCAACGCAGAGGAATCGTGGAGACGTTTCAACGTTTGGGGAGTGAGAGATGGGATGATATAAGACGACAGAAGATCGTTGACAGACCACGTCGGTCGTAGTGGAATGCCGCAAGAGTCGCTTTCAACTACACGTTTCGTGAGCGACGAAAAGGCGCGACGCCAAAAGGACATGTCCGAAGTTGGAAGTCGTCGGACTTTGAAATTCTCTTTCATGGATATCACTCGCTCCCTGCAGCGGCTACAACGGCTACTGCCTCAGACGTTACCCCCAACCCTCAAACACCATCCCGCAAATCTGTACCAGGTCCTTACTAGGACCCCGCCCGCGGTAGGAAAGGAAGTGCACCAAACTCGGTGGTCAGAAAAACACATCTCTGGCTCGTATTGGCGTATCACAAGGGCCCAATTCAAATGCAATGGCAGCCACGGTAAAGCATGGGGACAGCTATACTGGAAAGGTTGGTGCTCCATCCCCTCGGCTGTTCCTCCCATACCGACGGAAACAACAAGGCAAACTGGTTACGCCTGGACGCGAAGAACGCATACCTGGTGCTCTCAAATACAAATGGGTGGAAGGGCACTCACTTGTACCGCCGATAAAAGGCGTACGCATCTGGTTCTAGTCTTGGCTTTCGACCAACTAACTCCACCATGTAGTGATTATTTGTATTCGACTCCCTTGCTATAATTCAATCGAGCAAGTCGGGCCCGGCGAACAATCCGGCAACGGTTTTTGGCGTAGCTTGCCTTACCAGAGAGTAAACGGGGGTTCCTGCCCCGAGATTTGCCTTTTGGCGCAGAATCCACTGGAGTCTGTACCGTAAAAATGTACAACCCTATTTGAAAACAGCGATGCACCCCTGAAATTACAGCCTTTTTCCTACATACGCTTCACAGAAAAAATAAACGCGTCTAAGTACCATTGCAATGTTTTGCCGTGTAGTGACCCCACATTTCACGTGTAATTCGGCATCCCCTCTCTGGCACTTTCTTCTTGTCCGCCTTCCTGTGGTGCCCTTCAATACCGGCACTCTATTACATGACTTCGAACGATCTAATAGACGCTCAGTTCGACCGGGCAGTCGAAATCGTTCAAGGCCTTCCAAAGACTGGCCCTATACAAACGGGGTACGATGAGAAACTTACGATGTACAGGCAAGTCGGCTCCGGTCACTTTGGGAAATCTACTTACCCAGATTTTAGTCTGTACAAACAAGGTGGATATCATACTCGTATTACATTCTTTCCGACTTGACATCTGTGGCTTTCAGCAACCGTTGGAAATGTTACCTCACCACGACCTGGTATATGGGATATGCTAGGT
This sequence comes from Mycena crocata, assembly GCA_029281795.1. NCBI lineage: Eukaryota > Fungi > Basidiomycota > Agaricomycetes > Agaricales > Mycenaceae > Mycena > Mycena crocata. The sequence goes on along the minus strand of JARJCP010000124.1, from coordinate 11,942 downwards.
CGAGCGAAATGGTGAGTTGGACCCGTTTCATCGGTCTCTGCTTACCTTCTCGCTCAGGGATGCGTGGGCGAAACACAAGGATCTAGACCCCTACGAGGCGAAATGGTTGTACGTCGGCGCTCTCATGAAGGCACATTTCCACCTCTGGCCAGTTTACTCGGCGCTTATTCCCGCAACTCAGGTCTTGCGTAAATATTCCGACCGCACCGTCTCCGCTGATCTCATCCAAGAGCTGGAATCATATGGCGGCGATCCCTCCAATCTTGTTATGAGCAGTAACCCAAAATTTGTTGCCTTTGTAAAACTCGCTCAAACGCCGCTATTATGCAGGAACTTTGTCCGGTCGACAATCTGACTCATCGGGATCCACCGCGTCCGAGGACGCTCCCCCCTCACACTACATCCAACCCCGGCAGATGTCAAGACCTCAACCCGAACCCGAAACTTCTGAGGACGATACCGAAGACGAAGCGGAGGGGGTGGTCCCAGCCATCCATGAACCACATATGTCCCAAATAAATAGACCTCCATCGTCAGTATCTTCCAATAGATACCGCACGCCTATGGCCGGTTCCCTCGCCACATCTCCTCCCCCAGTACTTCATAAAGTCCCAGAAACCCAACCAATGCCCGGCTTCGAAACTCCGTCCGCATTCGGGGACCCATCCACATCCTCGTCTTTCTTTCCTCCGGGAAGCTCATACGTGGGCGAATTTTCCGAGTCGTCTCGGGCCGAATTGACGTCCCCGCCCAATATCTACCCCGCACATCCGCAGTATCGCGGTCAAGTGCAACCAATACCGTCTAGGCAATATGGTGTCCCTTCTCGACCCGTTTCCAGACCTACACTGGAGCACGCCGTCGAGAACGTGCAGGCACATGTGGCAGCGCTCTCCGAGCGCATCGAGTCTTTGGAATCCCTTTCGGGGCGCTTATCGCACTCCCGTATATCCATCAGCCCCCGGGTGGCCGGCTCCCCGTCATGGGGAGCAGGCCGTGGGTCCCCCTCTTATGGTCGCGATACGCATGAATGGGACCTCGATGACTTGGGCATGTGGTCGCTGGTCGTGAACCCCATATCGCGCGGAATAGAGACACTACGGGAGGCCGCAACCTTCTTCGCGCGGGACGAAAACCGTTCGCCGACTTTAATTATTGTTCGGCGGCTTTGTTTGGATATTTCGTTCTTACTGTGCGTGCTCGCGGTGATACGGGCACTATGGAAGAAGAGCGGCGTTAGGCGACGGGAGGTAAATGCCGCCCTAGTCGTACTCTGGCGTGCAATCCTAGGAACGAAGAAGAGCACTCGAACGATGGTGGATCGAGGGGTTTAACGCGTATTCGGTTTGGGTTGTCTTCACTTGTGCTGTCCTCACTAATAGTCACAATACACTCTTCCTGATATCTCCCGTTTACTTTGTGGAATGGTTCACGACAACTACATGCGGCGTGGCGCTTACATTTGGAATCAGGACGGGATACAAGACGTATATATGTATACAGTTGGTTTGCATTTCTTTACTTCATATCAACAACACAACGGATACATTCTCCTTGCTGCAATTTCGAGTGAGTATACATAATAATGAGTAAGTTTACAAACTGACATGCATATCACCAAACCCTTCGTTGATGTCGGCCAGTGTCCTGTGGTGCGTCACATATTCGTCGATCTTGACTTTGCCGTTCAGATAATCTAGGACAAGGCAATGAATATATAACATAGAAAAATGTGTAGTGAGATCTCCAAACCTTCAACAAGGCCAGGGATCTCAGTCCTGCCTTTCACACCACCAAACGCGGAGCCTCGCCAAGTGCGGCCGGTCACCTCGAAGAAGGTAAGGACAGCAAACACTGAATATGTTTCATCCTTACCAGTTGGAAGCTGAATGACGGATAACGATGAAGGATTCTAAGCTGAAGAAAAATCTCTTACGGTCTGGTGGAAATTTCCTGTCCGGCAGCAGCGACGCCAATGACGGTCGAGACACCCCATCCCTTGTGGCACGCCTCAAGCGCGGCGCGCATGACGTGGACCTGAACCAGACAATGCATATTGTGCCTTGTGTATCGATACGGCCACTTACGTTGCCTGTGCAGTCAAAAGTGTAATCCAGCCCACCATCCGTCATCTCGACGAGGAAGTCCTGGATCTTCACGCCCTCCTTCAGCTGAGCGGGGTTCACGAAGTCGGTGGCGCCAAATTTCTTGGCCCAGGCCTCCTTGTTGGGATTCGTATCGACCGCGATGATGCGACTAGCACCAACGAGGGCCGAGGTGGTCAACACTCCGAGCTGGATCGTTCAATCAAAGCTATCGAGATGGAGGAGAATACTTACACCGATGGCTCCGCATCCAAAGACCGCGACGGTGGAGCCCTCTGGATTCTACATTAGTTTAGGAAGCAAAGTGGCGCAGAAACGGCGTACTGATTCCTGGTTGTTTGACGACGGCGCCCCACGCGGTGGTTATACCACACCCAAGGAGACAAACCTTCTCAAGGGGCGCTTTTTTGTCCACAGCTACCACGGATACGTCGGCCACAACTGTATATTGTGAGAAGGTGGATGTCCCCATCTGTCGCGTCGCATTGAGAAAGATTGTCTGACAAACAGGGGGAATACTTACGAAGTGGTGGATGGGTTGACCCTTCACGGTGAAGCGGCTGCTGTTATCGGGCATGAGGCCCTTTCCCTGCGTTGCACGGACTGGGCGCGGTCACTGAGGGAAATAAGAACGAGTACAATTTGTTCATACCTTTTCCACAAAGGTTAGTCTTACCGCTCTTGCAAAATTTGCATTCACGGCATTCTATCAGGGGGTCAGAGCAACACAAATGGGTCAAGCAAGTACAAAACCTGCAGTATAGAGCGGGATTACATGGTCGCCAACTTTAACGCTGGTTACGCCTTCGCCCACTGACTCCACCTGGAGTAGATGCCACGATCAGAAATGGGGACGTCATGGGTGATTGGGTGGACTTGCTATACCGCCGCCCTCATGGCCGAGAATGACAGGAAAGAGACCCTGGATTGACGATCGATACACAGTGAAAGCAGGCAAGGATGATATGATACCTCTGGATCCTTGCCACTGCGGGTGTATTCGTCGGTGTGGCATATGCCTGAGATAAATCGACGCGTGAGACGATTGATAACGCGCAGATGGGAGACCTTTCCTGTGTGCAGGATGTGGATTCTGACTTCGTGAGCTTGAGGTGGGGCGACCTCGACTTGTTCAATCTTGAGAGGCTCGCCGGCAGCCCAGCACACGGCGGCTTCGCACTTGATGACCTTTCCTGTGGTGTCTGACATGGTGGTTTGCGTCAAAGGTCAGAAGCTCTTCGAGACGGGAAAGCGTTTACGCGACGCAAATCACCGGGCCGGGAGTTTACCGGCCCAAACCTCTCGTCGTCCGTCATGTCTTTCAAGAATCTCTATTATCGACGAGTACGAGGCTCTTGCTTGATTGATTCTGCATACACTAGTACTTGACGCAGACAGCAGGCACTCCAAAGAACTGTTTTATATGTTCCAAACCCTCCACCACAGTCTTGGCTACAATTCAGAACGTCGATTTTATTTACACCGTATGTCACCTGTAATGGTTTCACCGCCAATCCCTGACGGTGCGCAGTGTCCGACGCATCTAACGGACCCTGGCTTCGCGACATCTGTCGTCGATTCTGAACCTGCGAAGCCGAGCCAAGAGGACGTTGGCAAAGCGATCGCAGACTGGGAGGACCGCCAGAAACGCAAGAAGGAGCAGGAGGAGAAGAAAGAGAAAACCGACAAGGACAAGGATTCCAAAGAGACCGACAAAGACAAGGCAAAAACCAAAGATAAGAGCCAGGACTCGAAGAGCGAGGACTCGAAGGACTCGGCGGCTTCTCCAAAGCTTCCAGGCTCGCTCTCTCCCAAAGCTACGCCGACCCACGAACGCTTTATTCTCCATCGTGATATATTTTCCAGTTGAGTGGCTGGGATTTCCCGCCATATCTCGTAGTCCTAACATTTGAGACCAGTACGGCTTGGGGAGCATCGCAAACGGCGGCAGACGGCTCAGGCAAAGGATCTAGCCCCTCGATTACCTGGGGCTCCCCGGGGAGGGACGTTTTAACTGTTGTAGTTGTACTGTTAGGATTATGTCGAATATAAATCATTATCCGCAAAGTCAGGGGTCCATCCGAGCGGAGTTGGAAGCTTTGTTCTGCCAGCGTGCTCGCATATTTTCTTCTCGACGGCCTCATCGCGTCCCAGCGCCTTTTCTGTGCGACTAGTTGCCTTTCCCTGTGGCCACCCTCTGACCGGATCATTGCAGCTCAAGAGCCATGGTCACTGACCAGTCGCGCTGAAGAAAAAAAAATGAACAAAAATCCCTTTGTTCCTCAGCCTTCGTATCAGCCTCCGCTGCCTCCTGGCCCGCCGCCTTCCCAGCCAAACCAGCCCGATTATTCCGCGTATTGGGCTGCCGCTGCCGCGCAGCAACAGCAGCACCAACCTCATGTTCAACAACCTCCGACAGTAGGCAACTTTAATCAGCAATGGACACCTCCTCAGCCCCCTCGTCCTCCTGCCGAGCAAAGCGCGCTCTACGCCAACTACGGATATGGAACACAAAATAATCACTGGCGCCAGCAGCAGCAGCAACAGCAGCAGCAGCAATCTCAACATTACCACCCTCCTCCGCCTGCTCAAGCTCCTCCTCCTCCTTCCCAGCCCGGATATAATCCGTACCAGCCATCGGCTGGCTATCCGCAGCCCTACGCCCCGCAAGTCGCTCAGCCGATGGCTGCTGCACCCTACGCCCACCCGCAACCCCCGCAGACGCCCCAGCAGCAACAGCAGTTCTTCCCACATCCCCGCCTCAGCAGCATCTGCCCCAGCACCCGCAGCATCAACCACCGATGCAGATGCAGCAGCGGCATGTCCACCACACGCCACCGCAGCACATGCCGCCTGCCAAGCGTCAGCGCTTCGACGGACCCGGCCACAATCAAAACCACCGTGCACCGCCGTCGCAGCCCCAGTTTCAACCGCCGACGGGCCCGATGCAGGCGGGACCATTTGCGGGACCCCCTCGTGGTGGAGGAGCCGGAGGCAATCATATTACTCTCGGAGGCGGTAGAGGAGGCGCAGGGGCCGGCGGGGGACGTGGAGGTGGTGTCAGTGGGAGAGGCGGGAGAGGGGGTGCAGGTTCGATGGGTGGTAATCGCGGAGGCGGGCTGAGCGGACGTGGTGGGCGAGGAGGGGGCAGTTACTCAGCCGGAGGAGCTCCAGGAGCGCGCGGCGGTGGAGGTGGATCTGGTGGCCCTGTGCGCGGACACGGGTCACGAGGAAATTTTGGAGGAAACAAGGATTTCCACAACCGAAGGGGTGGCGGTTCTTTCGCAGGAGGCGGTGGTGGTGGGTCTTTCCAAAATCCGTCTGGATCTTTTCGGGCTCGCGGGCAGAATCACTCCAATTCCGGCCGGGGCAGGAATGATGGTGCGGGCGGTAACGCGACGTTTGGAGCCGCGAATTCGAGTTTCAACTCTGGTAAGAAGGATGAAAACCGACGGACGCTCACAGACTTTAAGATCGTCGGCCTGGAGATACGTGAACTGGCGTGGTCCTGGGGTGTTCTTCCCTCCTTGCCTATAAAGCTTGAGCCCAAGGAGGTGTCTTTGGCCGCTGACGACTCATCTCAGGATATCGTCAAAGCGGAAACTGCGGAGGAAGACAATGTCAAGGGCAATTCAGCCGACGGGTCTGACGCGGTTGCGAGCACTTCATCCGTTACGGATGTTAAGCCTGCTGTTCCTGCCCCAGATATACCTCTTGGTCCGAGAGCCGTCCCCGACACAGGGCCTCCACCGTCGCGGATGCGCATTTACTTTCACACTCCCGTTTCTGCGGTGGACTCGCATCCTATTCCGCATAATGGCTCTTTCTCGCTGGGTGCTACACCATCTGATTCCCGAAAAGGGAAGAGGAAAAAGATCGAGTCTGATGATGGCGATTTTGAGGAGGGTCGTGGACCTCCACCGCCGCCCGGTATGCATGACGATCGTTCCAGTGTAGCTGCGAGTGCCGCGCCCAGTGCGACCGAGACGGCGAGCGAGGCTGATTGGCTCATGGCCGCTATTGCTGGGGAGGCAGAGAGCGACTCCCATGGCCCAGACGGGAACGACGATGATGAGAATCATGGTCATGACGCAGGCACTGAGGCAGGGGCCGAAACCGATACTGATGGTGAGCTGACTTATTTTGAGAGACAGTTCTCTGTGTGGATGTCACCCGCTTGGCGAGGTGGCCGCTTCGTGCGCACACTGCTGACGTTTAACTTCTCAAGGCAATGTTGGTGGTGTTGGGGTGGACATGGCGGCGGAGGCTCTTGCGCACGATAATCATACGTCGACTCAGCGCACTGCAGAGCCAGATGTTCCTACTGTTCCCGAGGCCTTTTCTGCTTCTTTTTCTTCCGATGCAGTGGATGACGGTGCGGTGCCGCATGTGAATGGGCATGAAGGGGTTCCTCCCGAAGTAGTTGCCAAATCTGTTTCTGGGCCCGCCTCTGCTGCTGCCGATGCGTCTCTTTCATCTGTTCACACTGCCGTTTCTTCCGTTTCCATCTCGGGATCCGCCGAGTCGGAACAAGTTGCTACTGACCGTCCTAATACACCAGTCTCGGAAACTCAGTCCAATCAAGGAGAGCAGTCTTTACTCTCTCTCTCTGCCACAGCTACGCTTCTCAGCATACACCATCCGCCTGCAACGTCTTCTCTGGGCGGAGATGCGACCATCGTATTGCCCGAAAATGGTCACGAGAGCGAGCAGACACAGGAACTTGAAGCTACACAAGTAGATGAACCTCCACCTTCTTTGACAGTCTCGGCAACGTCAACTACATACGGGGATGCGTATCAACCTGTAAAGCCAGAGGTCAAAGGCCCAAAAGTTCCTGCAGCCAACCGTTTATCCATCTCCTATGAGGGAGGAAACAGGCGTATAGTTGTCGACGCTGAGGTTGTCGACACGATTACTCTATTCCGCCGCGAGGCGCGTGCGGAGGTCCACATGAACGTGATTAGCGACGGTGAGAAGGGCCTGAAGGGTATTTTGGTAAGTAATTCTCTTGCGTTTACACTTGTTTTACCTTATCCTTTCGAAGATGGAAACTCTCTCCGAAGTCACCAAATCTTACAATCCGATTCAACCTACGGCAGATTCCAACGATTTTCCACCTTTTTCGCAAGCATCGACTCCCTCGGCGATCACATTAATGGTTCATCTGGACGTTGCTCGACCGCTTTCAGAACCAAAATGGGTCAAAACGGGCGATATCCCTGAATGGTTGAAAAGTATCTTTGGAAGGATGTTTTGGTTTGCCGGCGATGCATCCGAGAGTTGGGAGAAGAAAATCGTAGTTTCCGACCCAGACCCTGTACGCTTTCTCTCTCCTTATAGATTCGGTCTTAAACTCATTTCGTATTCCGTCCAGCCTCCGACGTTGGGCACAGTTCTCGAAGGATGGACCGTAGCGTCCAGTGCCGGGACGCTCACCGAACGTCAACGGTTCCTCAAGACGCACTTATCCGAAATCGACAACATTCTTGAGATTCTTCTGCGACTCGTTCGCGGGGATCGAACTTCCCCTTCGACGCAAAATCCTGCCCCATCTCTTTCCGGCCCTCTTCTAGCTGCTCTATCCCCGAGCTCCGCTCACGCAGCGCAGCAAACGCCCGTTTCACTTGCTGTGCTTGCCATGTTTCGCATGACCATTGAGTATGCAAACAAGGCGTCCGGTGACAAGGGTAAGGCTGATGTTGAGGAGCGACTTGGGGAGATCATAAGGTGTTTACCTCCGAGCCAAATCCACAAGAGCTTGGACGCAATTTTCAAGGAATGGAAGGTGGAAAAGAAAAGTCGGTGATATCTTAAATTGCGATAGTCGTTAGATAGACTATGTTATGCACTACTATCACACAAATCTGACGACGATGATCGTGCGCTGGAGGGAGAAGGAAGTATAGGGATCAAATTGATGGTGGAGTCCATGGACAGCGCGAATAAATAATTCCAAGTAAAACACCGCAGGGCAATCTGTCCAGGTAAAGTCTCACAGGGTATTCTCTCCATCCAGGGCTGTCCAGTAATTTACCTTCATGGCACTCGCTGCGACGATATACCCGTATATAAAGTCCTCCAATGTCCCAATTGCAGGTTATGCATTGCGTGACTTCAGCCTCGCGAAGATCACTCCAGTGATTTCAGTCCGGCTTTTCCAGTTGTTGCAAATACCTGCAACAAAAACCCTTCAGGCCTCTATGTGGGACAATTCTATTTAACAACCCCCCTTGTTAACACAACCCGGGTTGCCACAGAGAACAAGTCTATTTAACAACCCTCCCTTTCTATTTAACAACCCCTACGTAAGCAAACCAACACGGCTAAGTGGAACAACTCAACCATCCTCCACCCAAGGGGGAATCAACTTTCGAATTTTATATATAGGGCCAAATCCTGGACCCCCCTCCCCCCCGTCCGCCTATATGAGGAAGGAGTTTCCCACGGTTGGCCCGGCCATCATTTGCTTGTTCATGTTATATACCTGAGTCAGCATCATTTGTCTTGTCTCCAGCAGAATTCCTACCTTCAATATAGTCAGGCGAGATAAAAATCACACAAGAGCATGAGTATTCATACAAAACATCTTTTAACTGAGGGAAGGGAGGCTGCTGTCAATCTGCTTACAGGCACAATGTCAGTGATTGAGTCCCGATTAGGGAATTCCGATCAATATGCGTGAATGACTCTCAAAAGAGAGTGTGTAAGTCAGAGGAACATTTTTAAGCCTTGTTAAAGCATTCAGACCCAGTGGAAATCGGACATGCTGGGGTATGTCCGGATCTGCTGGGATTGAGTCTCAATGCTGAGAACTGCTCTGATCTGCTACCTTTTTTTTTTCATTGCACAAACTTGAATTCAAATTTGATTGAAGTGCATTTCATCTTCTCAAAAGGCTCGAATAATAGTCTAGATCTTTGAGTGAATTATTTCCAGCTCCCATGGCGCCATAATCCGGACCGGTAATTTGTTTGCATCACAAACTCCGCTCGCTCTTCCTCTGCAGTGATGTCGCTACCGACATGCATCCACATCTTCCTCATCTACCCATCTTCTGTCTCGAGACTCTGTGAGGAGTTTGCACCCCTCTTCCTCCCTCCACCGTCCAAATCTGGGATCGATTCTATCAGAACTGGGCGGGCAACAAGCCTTTCCAATAACAACGAAAGCTTCACTCAAAACGACGTGCTGCAGGCACTGGAAGCTCCAGTGAAGTTCCTTTACAAGCAGAACACACATCCGAGTTGTTTTTCACATCCCAGGAGTGTCCTCGAGCATCCATTGTCTCCGCCCCGTCGTCGCTGCAGCATTACACGGTCAGCGGGACGCCCGCAAAAACCCCAGTTAACTTGTATGGTCCAGGTCCAATCCTACGAGATGCTTTAACGTGCAGTGGACGTTCATTCAGGGTGAGATTATTCCGAGAGCACGAGTGTTCTTTACTAACGTGCTTCCTCCGCATGCTACCTTATATGTGGAATAAAGTATGGACTTGGTTGTACGTGGTAAGTCGCTCGTCTGTCTTTGTACTGCTGTTGACGTCTCGTCCCAGTCTTTCCCTCGAGTAGAGTCGCATTCACGTCCATTCGAGGTACCGCCGCCGACGTTGACTTTGACTCAAGGTGAGTTTTACTTTGATTATGGATTCGTGCAACTAAGTCATCGGGTTTCGGATAGCGGCTATCTGGCTTGAAAACAAGTTCGCGATGCCGAGCTGCATGGCCATGGGCCGGGGCCCAGGGGACGTGGGGATCTATGATACGGTGCGTGGGCTTGCGTACGTTCACTGCATTTTATTGACGCAGCTGAATGGACAAAACCGAATTCCATTGGGAGGACAACACCATGGTTTCCAAGCGGCTGGCGCCTCTGGTACGTCTCTGTATGTCATTGCATGTCTCGTTTCTCAGTCCTCGACCCAGAGTATCCCGGATTTCGTATGCATGGAGGAATTCGTGCCAGGCTGGGGCAAAGGTGGGCGCGCAGGGAAGCCGGTGGGACCGGTAAATGCGTAGAAATACAAGAATTGTATTAAATACAATCAATACACCGTTTTCTAGATCCCAGCAGATCCCAGCATGTCAAGCCAAATGAGAACCGTTCAGAGCATATCCAGCAGGTTAAAAGTCTCAAATAAATGCTGGCATATGTCCGGATATGCTCTGAATGGGCGAGCAGATCCCAGCAGATCCGAGCATACCCCAGCATGTCCGATTTCCACTGGGATTCAGAGGCCATTTCAAACTAATTCAAAAAGTAGGTAAAAAAGTTTTTCAAGCCCTTTTTCTAGACCCCCCCCCCTCCTACCCTATATTTTTTATTTTAATGTTGATTCCCCCTTGCCTCCACCGCAGAGTTACAGGATAGCCTCGGGAGATTTGGCACGGCATGATCCAGCTCGGCTTCCGGCAAGGCTTCCGGACTTACACCTGCTCAGTGCTGATACAATTACCCTGAGCATTTTGGCACATTCTTGTAGCTAATGAACGGGATTAATATTCACAAAAAATGCGCATCGCATTAGGAATGGATCTGCAGCGTCGTTAAGCCTGAAAGCTTGCAAGAAAAAACATGAAGCAATGACTTTGCAGCAATATTCTGTGGCTCCATTCAATAGATCGGTCCAGGTGCTTTCTCGCCATGTATTTTCAACTGAACGTCCCTCGTTTATTTTTTCAGAGTGCGCGATGATAAGCCGTGTAAATCTGCACGCATGGAATTTTGCAATTTTGCTTTGTTTCATTGGCGTCCACGCACTCTCAGAGAAGCTATCATGAGCTCCGAATGAGTAGCTTCTAGTTGCATAGCATGGGTCAAGTCCAGGACTCATTATGGCGGTACCTCCACACTTGGGGCTAATATAATGCTTATCGGGATAAGACTTAAAATCATAACAGTACCCGAAATCTCATACGGATGAGCTGTTTGCTAGACTAGGATCAAGGAGATATAAAATACGCATGCAGGCGTACCGAGGATGGTCTAAATCCACCACTTTAACTTTTGTGGGCCTAAGTGCCAACTGGAGACGCGACACGACAGATCATGTGACCGTGCTGGTCTAGAACAGGCAATGACGGACTTGTCGGATATTCCGGATCCGAGACTCCATAAGGCAATTATGCCGAGTCACTCTTCCGCGTGGGACCCGATCACTCGGATAACCTCGTGACATATCAGAAATATCAACCTTAGTTTGGTATGCCCTCTTTAGGTTCATTCGAAAGCCAGCAACAACACGATTCGAATAAGTGGCTTATCCCGATAAGGGTACTTGGCCGTGTACCAGGCGAAGAAGATTCGAGCTCGTTCAGAGATCAAGACTCCGAGCATCTCCACATGCGAGATTGATATTTGTGGAAGGAAATGAGTCAATGGCCCATGCCTCAGCCAATAGGACGCTTGATACAGATCTGCTTATTCATTGCTTAGTTTTGGTAGACCAATTGTGTTCATGTAAGCAGTATTGTAGGTGTATATAAGGACCAGAGTAGAGTAGTTTTAAGCTAGTTAGCTGCGCCCTGATCCGGCCAGTATCTCATTTTGCCATTGGTTGTAGGGGAGGCAGCTTTAAAGTTAGGAAGTGCTTGTCCCTCACCCTCTTGTGGAATAAACTTGATTAGATTGACTTGACTGTGTGAATTGGATTTTCGGTTAATAAGACGAAGTAACAGTAGTCTCGAGAGCACCTCAAACTCTCAGTTACGGGATTCATAAGACGAATTAACAGTAGTCTTCAGAGGCACCTCAAACCTCGACCTATAAACCTATAAAACCCACTTTTGCCGGTCACTAGATCGTTATATTATACAAACCCGTCCCTTACCGCAATAA